>JAQIVE010002876.1:0-18456 GCA_034698285.1 Sminthurinus bimaculatus | reverse complement strand
CTTTTGCAACTAAGTAAATTGGTATGAGAGTATAGAAATAAGTTGAAGAATGATTGCACTACCAATTTGTCTCAGGTGTACAAGGGCAATTTCCCCACAAAAAACCATCAAAATTATCAATATCTGCACTAATTAGTTTTGGGTATCCTGGTATTTTAACACTACATGAAAGTCTAATGTTTAATTTACTAGTTACTCGAACATCTTATACAACTAAGTAAATTCGTTTGAGAGTATAGATACAAGTAGGAGTGGACTTACAATTTATTTAGGTTGTAAAACGGCGATTCCCTCACATAAAACCATCAAAATTACAGTATTATTCTACAAAACTTGTTTGTAAATAAATTGGTATTTTAACGGATTCGGTAAGTCATACATGTAGGTTTCTAGTTACTTCAACATGTTATAGAACTAAGTAAGTAAAGTTTTGGTTGCAATAGTTCAAACCTCAGAAATAAAGTGTTTTTTGCTGCCAAAATCTTCGGCGAACCGGGCTCGCGAAAATGGAACATTTTTACATGCACGTGATTAATGATAAAAAATTATAATAAACAAATGAAAAATATAACAAATAAGTACAATAGTATTAATTATGGAAATTGTAGAGAAATAATCAAACTTACTCGTTTATCGAATACTGCGCGAAGGCACAAAGCAGTTTCATTGAGAACTATTAAAGTCTGAGCATCTGTGATATCAAAAGAGGGTTTCATTGGAGCCATGAAGCAGGCAGGAACAATGTCATTGTACATAAAGTCGATGAAGCCTTCGGGTCCATCTTGCCCGCCCCAAAGTTCAACTAATTTTTTCAGGATGGAAAAGCAAGCTTTCTGAGCAACAGGGTCAGGAAACTCGACAGCTCCCTGCATAACCGTCCGCATAACCTGATTTAGAATTTGTGGATCTTGTGTAGATAAAACTTCCGTTAAATTACTTGTGACAATGGCAGCCACAAAGTTAAAGTATTGTCTTTGCATAAGCTGTTTTTCTCGAATAGCTTGCTGATCGTTCGCTTCGATTGGCGCTGATAACGCCGTGAAGATGCTCGTAACCATTGGTGTAAAAACTTGCTGAAGGAAGGGTGCTATGTCTTTCTGAAAAATCCAAGATAACTATTTTCAAAGTTATATACAGCTCTTGAATCATAAATAATTTAAAAGGGCGCTATCACCAAAGTCGAAAATATGATACTTGCCACATTAATAACAAACCTTTATAATTCATTATACGTGTAGAAGCACAGTAAAATATAAGTTAAAAAACAATATAACTTACTTTATATTTATAAATGATTTGATTAATTAACGGTATATATTCTTGAATGGATTTAGGATCACCGCCCTTCAATAGACCTTGAGACGCTACAGGAATGTAAGGTAGCAATTCCTCTTCTAAACACGTAACCATTCTATGTAAATATTGACGAACTGCACTTTGCAACAAAACTAAGTGTTCATCACTTGTCGCCTAAAACATAAATAGCAGGGGAAATTATTTGCATTGCAATTATAACTGTTTCATCAAAATGAATATTTTATTGTAGGCAAGTACTTATGCACATAAAACGCGACATGATTTTAGTAGATTACCTCTAAGCAAGTAAGAAAAACTCCCATAGCATCAGTAAATATAGATACACATCCACATGATTTCATCGTTTGTTGACTACTGAAGGCTTTGCTCAGACGTCCAGCCACAGATATTGCCTGACTGCTCAATTTTAATATGAAAAAACAAAAAATAAATTTTATAGATACATGGTGGAATACGCAATAAAACATCAGCAAAATGCATAGTAATGTAATAGTATTAGGTAGTCACAACAGAGGCATGATGCCTTACATTAAAATGCTGGTAAGTTTTTGCCTTTGCTCAGGTTGATTTTCTTTAGGAATAAGCTCAGTTATAATTCGGACTGTATCGAGTAAGGGATTGATTACTTGTCTCATAAATTCAGCTTTTTTCTGTCAAGAAATAAAAGATTGAACATGAGATCAGAATATAAAATTGTCGACACACATATTGCCCGAAAACTTTGTTCATCATCCAACATATAAATAGATAATAAACCAACACACCACAGTGTCAGCGATTGCCTTCTTTTCGGTCATAATTATAAAATTTTATAAAATTTGAATGTTGCTTTAGAGTAACCAAACGCATCTATGCATCAGTGTGCACACTGATGCATAGATGCTAGAGTTTATTTTAGCGAATTACCTGTGTGCTGCTTTCACCCCCAATAATGACTGTAAAAGAAAATGAACATTAGTGTTAATACACCATCGGTTTTACATTAGTTAGCCTATTACTACTATCAACCAAAATGTAAAATATGTGAAAGTTGATACATGGAAATCTTCATTCGTTGTATACCAGTAATTTAAAAGATGGCCTTACCTAACCCTACAACTTCATATAAATATACTTGGTCATCTTCAGTTATGATTCGCTCATGTTCCTGTGGTTTGAAAGGGACCTCTAAATTTAATAAAGGCTGAATTGCGTGTAATATATTATCGGTTAGATTTGGAACTAGTTGCCCTTTCACAGTTTTAATAAATTTAGAGAATAAATAGGCACACCTAAAATGAAAAACAAAACAAAAAATGAGCATCAAAATTTTGCAAGACTCACAAAATTATAATAATTGGATTGATTTCGTAGCAACTTTCACCCACGTTATATAAAATGAGCATTCATACAATAAATAAAAATCCTTACCGTGATCTAACTTTGCTAGATCGGTGAAAAAGTCCATTATTTTTTAAGAAGGCTGATAAAACTGGTACAACATTTTCTGGGTGAACCAGAAAAAATTTATCATACCTTTAAAGAAAAAAGAAAAAAAAAACCACATACATTATTTCACCTTTTCAAAAATCACGAATGCATTCTTACATATTACAAATTCATGTCATATTGGAATTTTATATGTTATAGGAAAAATAAATCTTACTTTAACATATTTTCAAAGAATTGCAAAACCACGGCAGGATTACTATGTAGATGAACTTCACTATTTATCGTGAGTAGTAGCATTAATTGTATGACTGATGAGTTTTCTATATCCGGAGTGAAATGAGTGATTCCACCAGGCATTACATCACCCAGCAGGTACATCAAGTAAAGTGCGACTTCAACATCCTACACAAAAAATTCATCACATTCTTTTGCATTAATTTACTATACTTAACTGCTTGTCATTTTATCATTTCATATGGGCATATAAAATTAAATACATATATTATAATTTATAATGTACAACTACTAACAATAAACTGCAATAATAATACCTCGAAAGGCAATTTTTTCCAATTCTGTAAAGTTACAGTAACGACATTTCGTACGTGCTCCACAACTAAAATTCTATCGATTGATGCTATATTATCAAAGAGAGTTTTCATTTGTTTCCTGTGAAAAACAAAACACAATATTCAACCCACAAAATCAATAATGATAAAGAATCTCCTTTGCATGCAAAATCGAGTGCTTCAATGTAGTTTGTTGTTATGATGGTAAATATACATAATAATTATATTAGAAAATCAACTTACCGAAAGGACAGAAATATGGCCTCATCTTCTCCTTCATGCTCAAAATCATAATCTTCATCAAAACGCATTTTTTGAGTAACAGTCTGAAGTGCTTTTATCAAAAATTGTTTTTCTACTTCGTTTATCATTGGTTTAGTTTTGACTAACTAAAAAAAGTCAACAAAACGAGAAGAAAAGTTATGACCTGAATATAAAATATTTTTTTGCCCTTAGTATACTATATTATCATCATAATAGATTGTCATAATATTGTTTTAAGAGAACCACCAAGCAAAATATTTGGATCAACTTACGTGGAGGTAATCACGAATAAAATCAAAAACGGAAGACGAGACATCGTCGTATATGCATCCCAAGTAATCAAGTGCTAAATCTATTTTACTTTCGATAGCCTGAAGAATCGCTCGGCAATTTTCCGATTCCTTTGACTCCGTTTTTAAAACTTTGTTGTAACAATCAATTAAATTCACTCCCATTGCATTTAAAATTTTTCCTAATTTTGAAATATACTCAGGATCCGACTGTTCCTATAAAAAATTTAATGTTATATACCAATTAGATAGACTCAAAAATGACATAGCATAAAATTAAAGTTTTGTAAATGAACTAGACTCTGAGTAAAATATAAACAATAAAAAACATACGTCAATAGTTGAACGAATTATATTCCAAGCTCCGGCATTAGTAAGAACGCTGCTGAATGACTCGACAAGCTTTGTTTTTAACAATGGTTCCATTCCTTTGATAATAATACCATGAACACAATCTAAGGAGAAAACAAATTTTTTTAATGATACATGCATAACGAAAAGGTAATTAAAACACATTCCTATATACATTCGAGTGCATAATTTTAACAGTAACCCAAAATATAAAGTGAAGTTTTACCAGCGGCTGCCTCCCTTAATGTAAGAATGGATAATTGTTGAACAAGCAGAGGTACAAAACGATCGTTTGCGACTAAGTTAATGTCAATCCAAAGAATATAAACGCCAATTACTTGTAAGCAACGGCAAACTATTACTGGATTAACTTTTTCATAAGTTGTCTGAAATTAAACAAAAGAAAGAGCCTTTAAAGCATTTCCTCCAGGATAGTTTTACACAAACATAATATTTCATGACTTTATTACTCGTGTATTCTATAAAATTGGAATAAAAATAAAAAGGAACAATGAAACATTCTATTATCCTCTCTGTCGATTTTATTATACATACTTACCAAAATTGTAAACCAGGAATCAACGAGGTTATTAACAATGTTTTCTCGCATTGCGGTTTTGATCACATTGTTTCTATGAATTTCCAAATTTGTTCGTGTAACCTCTCGATCTGCTATCTAAAAACGAACCATGAGAGATCAAAACAAATTGTATCATAACATAATCAAATGAATTATATAAAGAGACGGCAATAGTAAGTGAAACAGTAACACATTATATTGTATTATGCAAGTTGATTGAACAAACTACTACATATAAATATTATTGAAAACAAATCACTGATTGTATATTGTTGTTGTCAAGTACCTCAGTATCGATAGCCAGAAGAACACGAAGATAATGGTCCACAGCAGCTTCTCCCATTTGTATACAAGAAAATAAAATATCATTAAAAAATGATGGCCATCTTCCTGGATAGTCTTGAATAAATACTAGAGCTGTAATTTGCGCAATTTTATTCTTAAGAAAGGAGCTCGACGATGGTGCATGGTAACTTCGATCCAGCTATGTTAAACCAAAAGAAAATCACATATTTTTATATATACAAGAAATAAGAAGAGCATTTACTTTACAGATATAGTGCTTTCTCCAGCTATCAGGGGTTATCAGGGTTTAACCGGCGCTTTTTGGCACCAATTAAACTCTGATATACACTTTGTATACTATGTACCTCAAAGCCGGTCCATTGGCATAGGAAATCTCGTAATATTTGTTGTTCTTGAGGTGGTGCAGTAGCATATCGGCATTTGGCAAAATATTCAATAACTTGCAAGCAGAAGAATTGGATATGATCATTGGAATAGGTCCTTGATGTAATCGCTTGAATACACATTTGCCATCCAACATCTGAAAGTTTTAATTCCTCGAAATACTGCAACGCCTGTAGAAAAAAAACATGAATAAAATTCCTCATTACTTAATTACATTTCCAGCATTTGTTACATCATACATTAATCATAACTCTGCAAAATACAAGAGCTCAAAGGAAATCCCTTAATGTACTAAGAATTGTCATCATACACGGAAGGGTCGGAGACTAAAAATAAGACTGTCTAGACAAGCGACATACATCATGCATTATACAGAGTATAGATTAATCAAATACATTTGTCTTTAAACATACTGTACAAAAATACATGCATGCTTGTACATTTAAAATACAGCTGATGAAATGAACATTGTATCATTTAAAATTTAAGAAAATGTGACTTTAACAATAACACAATAGTCATCCTGCACAATATACTACAATGTAACTGTTCATTTATCTGTTGACGTTAAAAATTTTGATAATTTTCTTGCAAAATAATCCAAAAATTTTAGTATCAAATACACACACATAGTAATTACAAGTACGTGTAGTACATTATAAATGTACACACAACAATAACAGAAAAAAATGAGCAATAATATTTACCTTTGCCTGCTGATCAGGATTAGGGGTTGCTAAATTTATTAAAATGGATTCATCCATTCTAAATCCCGTTTCAATATCCAACATTCCATGAAAAATGACAATATATTTAAAGTTTTTAACTATCCATTTATTAATTGTTTTTTTTTAAACTCGGTTTTCCAAATAAAAAAAGTTCCGACACACTATGAAATTTTTCTAAAAATGTTGTATTATTTTCACTATACTGTTTCATTCAACGTGCACGCTCACACACAAAATCAAGTATAAAACAAGAATCAACTTGCTGCTTCAATAGGAGAGACGGAGCTGCCATCCCATTAGATCATATCAAAACTATCGTCGCATGGCTATTCATTTGTATTCGGTCGGCTTTGAAGGAAGATAATTCTCCTGGAAGGCAACCATACGAGTTTCTCGTATTTTATTAGAGATTCGGTAAGTTAAATTATTTATTTTAATTGAAATTAAGATAATTGTGATTGTAGAATATCATACTATATAGTGTACCTGTTGTGCTCATCTAATATTTCTTGTTTAAACAGGTTAAACTTCAAATAATACACAATGAAGGCAAAGGGTCTAGTAAGTCTGATTTTTTTAAGTTTTACTTTTGCATGTTGTTTCTCTCTTAAAATCTTGAAATGTGTGTGTGCATGGATTGGTTTAGTTAAATCTATGAAATAATACATATTATCATGTTACTTAATGTCATTTATATTTATTTAATTGTTGTTTTATTTTATATGTAATCTAAATATAGTTAAAGCAATATGAAGTCATAGGGCGTAAACAGCCGACGGAAGGAGAGCCCAATCCCCCACTTTATAAGATGAAAATCTTCGCTCCCGAAAGAATCGTAGCAAAATCAAGATTTTGGTATTTTTTGCGACAACTTCGAAAATTCAAGAAAATGACAGGAGAGATCGTATCGGTTAAGGAGGTAAATAATATAATATTATTCTCTCTTTTATTTAAGGATTAATATTTACCAAATATTTACAATTTCATAGCAATGTATTGAGTATGTATGTACGAATTACATTAATTATGAATTCAAATGGCAACTTCATGCTTGTATTAGTGTGTGTGTGTGTGTGTATGCATAATATTAATTAACCTACGAACGCTAATGTATGATTTTTTAAAACTTGTTCATACAACAATCATTTTTATTTATATTGATGCTTATTTCGGTTTTTTTTGTAGATCCCAGAGACATCCCCCACAAGGGTCAAGAATTTTGGGATTTGGCTTAGATATGATTCCAGATCAGGAACCCACAACATGTACAGGGAATACCGTGAACTGTCTGTTGCTGGAGCCGTAACCGCTTGTTACCGTGACATGGGAGCTCGTCATCGTGCCCGTGCTCATGCTATCCAGGTAAAATTGCAGTTTTTTTTTTCAAACATTATGCATGTATCCTCATCTGTTATCTTTTACAACGTTCTAAAAAAGTGATTACCATTTTCCTACGTTTCATGGTTTCACAATATAAATATTACTTAAATAAATACATTGATCGTGAAATATTTACGTTGTGTACTATATATGTATTATGTATGCAGTATCTTAGTACTTAATGAACAAATACTTGCATTTTATAATATTTGAATTCACGGGAAAAAACCCTTAAATTTCGAAAACTTATTTACAGATGATGACTTAATGGTTTTGTATTTTTTTTCCTTCAATTTATCAGATTATCCGCGTTGAAGAGGTAGCTCCTGCTAAATGCCGTAGACCTCAAATAAAGATGTTTCATAAGAGTGGTCTTCGTTTCCCATTGCCCAAGAGGATCGAACAGAAGCACACTCTCCCCAGATTCTCTCATGTAAGACCGAAGACTTACTTTATGTAAGGAGAGTTATTATATTATTAAAAAATGTAATATGCGAATTTTCTATTTCAAAGAAATAAACATCTATTACTTTGAAGTCTATTTTCAAAACCTTCATTTTTTCTAACTTTTTTGTTTCATAAATTTTTAAAAAAGCACAATAATTGTTGCATAATATATTTCAGTAGGTAAACTGCTTAAAAAGTATATACATATTAGGGATTTGTGAGATTTATGCTAGTGAAAAAAGAAAAATGAATTGAAAATCATTTTGAAATGTAAATTTTGACATTGCATTGTACTGCGTTCATCGTTTATTTGTTAACTATATTATAGGTATTTAAATTTCAACTTAACAAAAAAAAACTTATTAGATAACATAATAATATTATTTATCTAACGATTATACTGCAATTCATCGTGCTCAGTACAATGGTAAATGATAAGCCGTTACATGGGATGCTGTAGGGCTATAGAATTTCATGACTATAATAACATAATACCTAATTAGATAGTTTATCAAGAATATTATCTTATTCTGAAATGCACTTTCACCATAAAATTGCTATAAAATTGCAACTTTATACTTTATACATACTTGCAAGACTTATTTGACTCTTTTCCACTCTCACTCATGCATACCTAAGGATTTCATTCTAGTAAGAAGTAACTAATACTTCTAGCTTTGTATGCTGTTAGCTATAAATTATTTTTCCTGAACAAATTGAAATATTATAGGTGGACATAATAACATAGAATCCACGCCTTTGATTATTATTACATATACAAGTAGTTTTAGTTTCTTGATAAAAAATGCATTTAAAAATGGGCAAACGTTCTCCAAATAATGAATAGTATTTTTTATTTAAAAGTATTATCCATTCACTTGTGTGTGTAAAGCATTAAGTTGTTGACTTGTTTCATACTGATCTTGCAGGATGTTGAATAAAGTTTTATGTAATATGTTACTTTTAAGTTGAATGTAACTTTCACGTATTGCATTTTTACCAAAAATTTCTGTCCAATGGATGAGCACAGAAATATCCACGATTTTCGACGATCAAGTTAGCTATTTCTTCAAAACTTTTATCATCTGATTCATATATACCCAGAATAAGATTTTCAACATTCTTCTCAATTCTCTCCCTAGCCTCTTTACAAAATATCTGTGCAAGTAGTACCTGTGGAAAAAGAATAATTATTTTATTATTTCAAGACACTCAATTTCATGATTTCATAATTATTATGATAGTGTACAAACAAAGTATACAAGTAATATGCAATAATACAATAAATGAACACATATGTACGTACCTCATGATGGGCATTTCTAAGACCAATACAATAAGAACGTGAAGCACGGCTTAAAACGGAAGTCATTGCATAAATATCTATTGCTATATCCGCTAATCTTTTAAGTTCTCTTTGAGCATTTACAATATTGGATCCATTTCGTGACAACGCCATTTCGGTGGCATATCCCAGTCGCAGAACGGCGTATTCCAAAGTATCTGCAGAGTCTTTTAATGAAGGATGTAGATAATAGTTTAGTCCTAATGTCAACTTTGGCGAATCTCTTGAATGATAAAAACGCTCCAGAGCTTTATGCATGGCTGCTTGAGGGTGCATGAAAGGATTTCGAATCTTTTTGACTACTTCTTTCAATTCCTTTCCAGCATATTGTACACCTACAATGTAAATACATAGATAGAAAACACGTAATTTATGTACTATACTTTGTTTACATGTTAGATATTTTATGTACATGATATTATAATAATCATAAATTAACAATGTACCACTACACATAAAAAATACTTTCATACCCATTAATGCTATAAAAAGTCGAAGAATTTCATTTGTTCCTTCGAATATTAACGAAATTCGGGAGTCACGAAGTGCTAGCTCAAACGGCTGATCTTTCATATATCCCATACCACCAAAGGTTTGGAGAATTTCACTAATACCCCGCCAGGCTAATTCAGAACTTATTACCTAAAAGTATATAAAAAACCAGATAATAGTATTGTAGTACGACTGCAATGTATTTTAAACAAACAACAAACAATGTGCAATAAGTAAATAGTAAATGCTTAATATTGTTTTAGGTTTACAGCTGATATTATATTATAAAAACTACATACTAGGAATAATGCTTCAAAAAAGTCACGTACTTTAACTATAGCTGCTTCAACAGCACAATCTTCATACAAACCCGAGTCGAGGAGACCAGCAGTCATATAGGATAAACTCTCCATTACATAAGTATCTATTGCTAGTCGAGCCATTTTTTCTTGAATGAGCCCAAAATCTTTTAAAGGTTTTCCGAATTGCTTTCTATTTATTACATGGTCTGTCATCAATGATAGCATCTTTTTCATTGCACCTAAAAATTAGTTTCAAAAAATACAAAAAACCGTTAAAATTAATACATAATAGTATGCGTACGATGAGCACAACATTCACAAAATGGACAATTTGGACGTATCTACACGTATAATTTAATCCTTAATGTCTTCTTTAAATGATGGTCAAATCACCTGCAGAAACACTTCCCATACTAAATCGTCCACTATTTAAAATGTTGACAGCGACTTTAAAGCCACCCCCAACTTCACCAATAACATTTTCCATTGGAACTGGAGTGTTATCAAAATGAACTTCACAAGTGTTTGAGCCTCTTATTCCTAGTTTGTCTTCGGGCTTGCCATTTGTTATTCCCCCAAAACGTCGTTCAACAGCAAAGGCTGTGATCCTTTTTGAATTCTTTACATCAACAGTGTCGTCCTATTTACATAAAGATGTGCATCATATCATGTGCATCAATACAAGAAAAATTGGAGAAGTTATATGACTCGATACGATACTTATACAGAATAAAGGATGTATGCAATGGTATAAGTCCACAATACAAAAAAATAGTTATACGAGTACGTCACATCAGATAAAAACTTACAGCCGTTGTGGCGAACACAGTGAAAAAGTCGGCGATGCCTCCATTGGAAATCCAAATTTTGGATCCGGTTAAATTCCAAGTTTTTCCATCTGGAGATAAAACTGCTCTGGTTTTAATGGATGCAGCATCTGATCCGCTGCCGGGTTCAGTTAAGCAGAACGCCGCCACAACTTCCCCCGATGCCAGTGTCGGTAAATATTTTTTCTTTTGTTCCTCAGTTCCATACAGGAGAAGTCCCTTGAAATATGAAAAAAGCCATATTATGATTACTTTTATTTTACAACTTTGTGTGTTATGCCTAGGATCTAGATTGCTAGTATTTAGTAGTTGGTATGTATCTACTGAAAAGTTATTTACTTACATAGGTGTAAGCAATTTAGTGTGCTTTAAACTTACTTTTAAACCAATAGATTGATGAGCAGAAAGAGTAACGGCAATACTACCATCGAGTCCGTAAATTTCTCCTACTCTGGCAAATTCGGTTGCATTTAAACCAAGACCACCATATTCTTGTGGAATTTGCAGACCAAATAAGCCCAATTCCTTCAGCCCCTGTAACGTCTGATCTGGAATTTTAGCCTCTTGATCAATCTTCCTGGAATCAACTGTAAAACACAACAAGTATCAAAGTCAAACTATATCTACAGCAATGCTGTATGCTGTAATGCATACTATACTGCATACATATAAAATTATGTCATATTTTATAGAATTGATAAATGACTGATTACCCTTATTTGCAAAGAAATTTTCAATGGGTGGTAACATTTCATGAAGGAGTTCATGACGTTCTTTATCTAGAACTTCAGGATATGTTAAAAGATCTGTATCAAAGTCTCCTAAAAATATACGTTTTGCAAAGGGTATTTTCTTGGGGATCTCTTCTCCCTCTTCAACAGCGGCGGAGGAAGGTGCTTCCACCCTTTCCTTAATTGTTTTAGAAGTTCCTTGCTGTGAAGCCTCTACAGATTTTGTGCCTACGTTATGAGCGTATCTATAACTAGTAAAGTTTTTTATATGTCGGGGTAAAACTCTTGCCAACTTCATTTTTGGATTATTGTGACTATTTGCTCACTATAATAAAATGTATTAAATATTTATCAAACGAACAACCAGTCGTGTAATTACAGCTTGTTAGAGCTCAGAACTACAACACTTCAATTCAAAGTCGAACTATTTACAATTTTACGATAATGGTATTAAGTTTACAACCTCACAAAATTCGCAAATATAACTGACTCGATTTTTTAGCACTTGTACGGTATAAATACCCTACAGTAAAAGATCAAGCGAATCAAAACTAGATAACTAGATTAAATCCAAGTCCAAGTACGAGAGGAAAGAGGAAATGAACATTGCATTGTTCTTGTGTATTTTAATGTGTTCAAAGGTTAATGTATTTACATATTACATATGGTAAAAATGTGTTACAACAATAAAATCGTTGTCGTTACGTCAGGTCTTTGTTGGGCAAAAAACTTTGACAGCAGTGTTGCAAGTCTCAAGAGTGCCGAGCGATTTGAGTTAACAATCTCTACCATTAAAATCTAGTTTTTGTGTATACACTTCACACGGCTTCCACACTCCAAGTGCAATTGCAATTAACATTCAAGGATTAAATGACAAGTTCAAATTTCAATTCAAATCCGATCAAACCGCGGTGCCGTGGCGGAATTTTTGACCAATTTCATGCCACAATTCCAATCCAAAAGCCAAAAGCAAGCATCAAGCATGGTCTGTTTTGGTGAAGTGCTCTTGTTGTAAGAAATTCTGCATCAAACTTTTAATTGAGATTCATTGGTGATTGGTGGTGATAGATTCAGTTTGTGGAGAACTTTGTCACATTAAGAATAACTGGCTTATATTTATTGACTATTGACCCATACTTAAAACATCGTCAGGCCTCATTAGCTGAGTACTGAGTACCTACAAAAATTAATCTAAAATGAAACTCGACGAAGGGAAAGACGTGCTGAACTTGCCGGCCTACGCTGTCTACAAAAACTTGGTAAAAACAGACTGCATATTATTTAACAACCACGCTGTTTGGTTCATTTACATATTTTACATTAATTAATTGATTATACTGGCATCATTGATCAATTTTATAATGACTCTTGCATTCCAAAGCGAGTGCAGATTGTTGGATAATGTATATACATTGTGTAAGTATGTTTAAAATGTCCCTTAAGTGTACACACATACTTATCACGTTGATGTATTTTTGAAATATTGTAGATTCCAGGGGTCAAGGTTTATCAAGATACAAATACTCCTAGTGAAAAAAGTAGTAGGCGGAAGAAAAGGAAGTCATTAGCGGAAGCTGCGTCTACTCCTAATCAAACTCCTAAGCCAAAGCCAATATCTAATGGAAATGGTGTGTCAAACGGAAAAGCAGCTACTCCTACAGCTAAGAGCAAGGTTGATGCTTCTCCAGTGACCCCTAAACCATCAGCATCGCTATCACTAAATCAAACACCGTCATCAGAGGGGAAGAAACGAAAGAGAAAACGAAAGTCAAATAAGAATGATGCCTCGAATTTAGAAACCGATGTCGACACTCCAAAGCCAGCAAAGACTATGAAATCTTCAACGACGGAACCTGTACTTTTACCCAACCCTTTTGCTAAGAAACAAAAACAGCAACAACAAAATGGTAGTAGCAAAACCCCTGTAAAACTAGCTCCTAGTACACCAATCACCCCTACTGCTACTACTACCACTACAAATCTTCATGTTAGCTCCTCAAAGAAGGCAAAAGTAGTCCAAAAGTCTAATGGCAATAATAGTACTCCCTTACCTAAAAATAATAATACTAATGTTGTGCAACAGCAAAATCAGAAGGTAAAATCCTCAACAATTGAAAATGGTACACCAAAAAAGCAAGATAAAAAAGAAAATAAAAACAAGACAAGTGATAACAGCAGCAACGATAAAGCTGAGCAGGGAAATGAATCAAATCTGCAACAAAAAAGAATATCTTTAACCAACGTTGATAAGAACAATGACAGTATTTTAGATACATCTAATCAATCAAAGGGCAACAAGAAAAAGAAGCCTAAAGCCTCTAAAAATAAAAATGGTACTCAAAATGGGAGTCTTAATATATCATCACCGTCTGACGAGGCTAATAATACTAAAAGCGATCTTCAGCCGTATGGTGCTTCTTTTTCAGACGAGGAAGACTCGGAACTCGGAGTGGAGGATGAAATTCCAATTGAGCTCCTTTTAAGTTCCCGTCACAGTGAAGATAGTGTGGAGCATGGGAAATATTTATTCAAGTGGCTCATTTCTCCAACCCCTATAGCTAAATTTATGACTGAAAACTGGGAAAAGTCTCCACTTCTCATTAAAAGAGAGGATAAAGATTATTACAAGTGGTTACTGACTTCCTCAAAATTAGATACAATTCTTAGAAATAATGTGATTCGTTTCGGAAAAAATATCGACATAACATCCTATACGGATGGTCAACGGGAAACTCACAATCCAGCTGGCCGAGCTCTTCCTCCAACTGTATGGGACTATTATTCTAATGGATGCAGCGTCAGATTTCTCAATCCCCAGACTTATAACAAAGCCTTGTGGAGGTTGAACGCATTGTTACAGGTAATTTTTCGGCTTACATGACTGATTTATATTTTTCAATACAGTTTAATGACTTATTTATATGAATTTTGATGCTGGAAATTAGAATGATGATAAAAATGACTCTCAGTGTCTGAGAACAGTTTAAGTCCGTGAACAGTTTTTCAAATGTCCTACTTTTTCCAAAAGAGAAAGAAAGGAAATGTTTAGGTTCCCATTGTTTAGAGTCCGCAAGGGCTGAACCCACTGAACAATGAGTTGGCTAAACTGGTCTTGCTGTAAATTAGAGAGACGTCTGACTACTCCACTACTAATAGCCTTTAATTATGCAATAAATCATACCATAGTAATCCTAATGGTAAAACCCGTATGTATAACGACAAGTAGGAGATTTGATTGATAATAATATTGATCCTTTTACTTTTTGCTTATTTACTTTTAGGAATATTTTGGAACATTTGTTGGAGCTAATGTTTACTTGACGCCGCCAGACTCTCAAGGGTTTGCTCCACATTATGACGATATTGAAGCATTTATTCTGCAAGTTGAAGGAAGGAAACATTGGAAAGTTTACAAGCCTCGAACAGAAAATGAAGAGCTCCCTAGATTCTCCAGTGCAAATTTCAATGAAGAAACGGATAATTTAGGCAAACCTGTACTCGATGTCGTTCTGGAGGAAGGAGATTTGCTGTATTTTCCTCGTGGATACATCCATCAAGCCAAAGCTGTCGATGAACATTCACTACATATAACTCTTTCTTGTTATCAACAAAATTCATGGGGAGATTTACTAAAAGAGGTAAAAAAAAATTATTTTTCTTGTGTAATATTGAAATTAATGCAAAAAATGTATCGATTTATGTACTTTTATGCATCACACACATGTTAATGGAATCCTTTTTTTATTGTTAGCATTTAAGTGCAGCTATAGATCAAGCAATGGCATCAAGTGTAGAATTTCGTAAAGGTCTCCCTCTTGATTATTTATCTTACATGGGAATCGCTCATGCAGAGTCAAAGGATAAAGCTGTTCTTGGACGTCGAAGGGAATTCATGAAGCATGCTAAAAGTCTGGTACAAAACTTGATGAACTTCACCACGCCAGACCACGCAGCGGATAACATGGGAAAGAAATTCATGTGGGACTCTCGTAAGAACCGTACTTATCTTTATTTTCGTATAAAGATGATACAAATTTGGTTATTTACATTGATCATGTACGGTAAAAACTTACAAACTTACTTGTTAGTTCTGAATGAACCTTTTAAATTGTTACTATTTTATAGTTCCACCTTATTTTGTACATGGAGACAAAAAGGCGAGTTCATTTGGAGATGGGGAGTTTATGGATGATGGAAAAGTGTACAATCGCTGTGAATTAGATCCAGATGTTGAAGTGAAATTGATTCGACAAAATTGTGTTCGGCTTGTTTTTGAGGAAAACACCCTAAGACTATACTTTACTTTAGAGAACTCTCTAGAGTACCATGGTGAGGAACCTCAGTTTGTTGAAATTCCAATGGAGGCTGCAGATGGGATCAAAAAAATAATCTCCTCATATCCTGACTATGTAAAAATTGATGATTTACCAATGCCAAACGTTATTGATAAGGTACTAAAATTTAATAGAGTTCATTGTACCTTACTACAATTATTAATTTTGTAAATGTAAACCAGAGTGAAGAGTTATTTAGTACGTAGTTAATCATCCGTATTATATGTAATGTATATATATAATTAATTTTAATTTTATTTCCTCATTAGGTTCAAGTGGTTGCTGATTTATGGGAAAAGGGAATCGTTGTTACAAAGGATGAATTAACAGTAAAGATAGATGATGGTAGTGATGATGACATGGTCGATGAAGACTACATTGATATCGGTGATGATGATACAGGGGACGAAGAAGATGAGGAGGACTCGGAGTATGATGAATTTGATAATGATGAACTGTATGATAATGATATGAGCAATTTCCTTGTTGATGACTCGGACGAAGAGGAGGACGAAGACGATGATGATGATAATGATGACTTTAACGACTTTATGGATGATGGTGGTGACTCTGAAAATGACTCTGAAGAAGATAAACACGGTCTCGGAAAATCGTTTGTAGAAGAAATTCATTCAGATGACGAAATAAAAGGGATGAAAAAGGGTACTGAAAAGAAAAATCTCAAGACTCCAACTCAATCTAAAAAGCAAACGAAAAGCAGGAAGCAACCATCAGCTAGTGAAGATGATGAAGACGATATTGTCCCTCAATTGGTACCAGCCACTCCGAATTCTCAGCCCAAACAGAAGCAAAAACAACAAGTTCAAGACAAGACTCCTAAAAATAAAAATAAGAAGAATAAAAAGAAAAAACTAAATACATAATCTATAGTATGAATATTTTTTTCGTCGTTTCGATATATTATATATTAGTAATTAGTGAGCGTTTAAAAAATAAACTAAAATAATAAGTAATTACATAAAAACTTTGATTTCTGGAGCATTAAGTAAACTACGATCACATAAAATAATACCATTGTTATGTAAGTAAATATCTACCTGATTATGATTCTTTAGATTCTTTCCTTCTTTATTGTTTTTTTCAAATTATAGATCATTCACTATTTTATTATTTTATTGTTGATTGTTAGCCATAAATGAATTATACTTGAAACTCGGTAATTCAGGTTTATGAATTCATGAAATTCGTTTAGGTGGATGACTTAAGTTACATGCATGTGTACCACTAGACCTTCGCCTGAGACACAGAGACACGATACATTTTTCTGTCTTATTTATTACTTTTTTGCTTTCTTTCAGCTTGTTGATAAATAGTGTATTCTTTTTTTTTCTTACAATAGTTAAAACTACGAACAAATGTTAAACGAATGTTATAGTTTTTACGACGCGTTTATGAAATAAAAGTCAGTATGATGCACTGTTTTTATTCTACATTGATTATGATGTTGTAGTAATTTATTGCAGCGCATTATTGGGAATCTAAAACCCCCATCACAAAATTTTTTATATGAAAACGTTTATCCATATTATTCTAATCGCAATTATAGCTCATAAAAGTCGTGTTATAGTATGCCTTGTTCAAGAGGTGTCCATCGTTCATCAAAAGAATGCATTTCGTCAGAATTTGTAAAACCTTTGAGCACCTTGTTTTGTCTGGCGTATTTGAAAGTATGCAAAAATTCTAAAAGCATGCGAGAAAACAAAACCTCGTGTTTTGTAACAAAAAGTCTTCTGTGTGCATTTCGTTGTGCAAGATCTGTTTGATTTATACTTATTACGAATGAATTTTGACATTGTTTGAAGTTTGAAGTGCTTGAAGAATTAAATTAAAATAAGTAGTATCGTACAGAGCGGTAATTGGTGATAACATAGTGTAGTTGTGACCGCAAATTGGGAAGACTGGAAAGGTAACTAGTAAATCCAAAATCGTTATATATTTTCATAATTCTAGAATTTTGCACTTTGGAACGTGTAAACAGATCGGCGAATCGGTAATAATCGATTATATTTTGAAATAGTGATGCACAATGTTTGGTATTATGAACTTACACAAAAAAATTGCTATGATATTTATGATATACTTACGTTGCTAATCACCATGAATTTGTATATTTCCAGGCAAAAAAGGTTGAAGGTAGACAAAAGCCGGTATTTTCTGTTCCCTGTCCGAAGAAAACAATCCATGAGAATTGTGTTTAAGTTTTTAAAGTTTTTAAGCTGCACTTGATCATCATGAGTTCATTCTTCAATCGACTTTCTAGAGGAGCAAAATTTGATAAAGACAGATTCTTCAATGATGCTCTCAAACTTCAGGTAAGTATCTTTAAACATATTATAGTACTTTTACATGATTTTCAA
>JAQIVE010002875.1:0-18456 GCA_034698285.1 Sminthurinus bimaculatus | reverse complement strand
TGGGTGATTTCACGATTCAGTGCTGCTGCTTCTTCCTCCATGAAGCTCGCAAATCTATAGAACGATTACAATCATTTATTTTATAGGGAATGATAAGTATTACTCATGGTGTGTACATACATATACATTGAAAATTTTCAAGTGTCAGAAATCATAAAGGAGGCAAAATCAAAGTATAACAAAGTGGTATATATAAAATTATATTTCATTTAATGTTTTATGCAAGTATCTATATATGTATGTATGTGTATACACAAGTTGAGGTCTGAAATGCGTTTCAGTGGTAGGTCAATGGGAATTCGGTAGAGTGTCTGGATAAATAGCGTGAAAATGTTATTTTCCGAGAGCTAAAGGGAGAGGAGCGTATTTATCTACATGGGATAATATTATAGGCCGTAGTAAATGTACCCCCACTGAGAACGAGAGAGAAACGAGAGGAGCATCATCCCCATATACATATATATGTATGTATGTATGCATCTATTACATATATGTACAACATGTTATATAGCTGTAAGTATTATACACTCTCTCTTTCAAGTAGGTATTACAACCATAATCATCATACTAATGTACGACACGGTGATTCTAACGTGTGTACACACACCACTCTACTACCATACAGAAGATTCTTACTACTTATACCACAACAACAACAACAAGAACTACTACTACATACTACTATTTCTACTACGATTTTCATTTCCATCCTTTCCTTCACCGTTCGTTCATCCAGTAAGTATTAATATCATATCATGGACAACTGTTTTATAGCCATTACAAATTACAAAACACGGAAAACGGATTTAAAGGTGAGACATTCCTCAACATGTATGACATATAGGATAATATACCTACCGACATGTTATAATGGAAATTGCTTTCTATAATTTTATGATTTACCCCGAAATCACCTTGCATATAAAATTGACTCTTGTGTGTGACAGGATTTTGAAAATTTTGACAGGTAGACTAAACGATGGAGAGCGGCATTCAAAGAAGAAAAAAAGGAAGAACAAACAAACTATAAAAAATACGAATGGCCAAGTGTCTCATCTTTTTCTTTCTTTCTTTCTTTCCGTCTTTCTTTTCTGGATGGATAAATGGGGATGAAATTGAAAATTGAAATAGTGTCCTGTATATAAAATCCCGTCGTAAAATATCACCCCATGGTTTCAAAGCTTGAAATTGAAACGATTGTAGACGGTAGACGGTAGAATTCAAATTGAAATTGAGCTCCACATTATGTAACTCCTATTTTCCCTTTCAATTGTCACTAATAAGGTCCTTTAGACATGCTAAATTGCTGTATATACTTGGGACATGTAGACTGGGACAGTATAGGAGAGAAATGAGTAATGGACAAAAGTAAAATATAAAAAATAGAGAAAATTATGTGGATCAACAAGACAAAATAAACACGCAGATACCATCATTATTACACACACATACATACATACATACGGAGCATGAAGATGGAGACAAGACAAGAAGGGGACAAATATTATTAGATTATTCCGAGAGGAGGAATACTAATACTAATATTAGGAAAATACAAAGTTTAAGGAGTTGGGCAACGAGCTTCTTGAAATCCTAATAGCAATAATGATGATAATAAGGGAGAAATGATTAGTATAGGAAGGACTTTTTTGTCGAATGTCGTCCATCTCTATCATTATTTGTGCTCTGTGTTCAAAGTTGACGAGGAAGAAAGAGAATTTCGTCAAGCCTAATGATCAACAAAACCACTGTATATTATGCAAATTTAGACCAATTAGTGGAATATGTAATTAGCAGTTAGTTCCCTGTACAAAACGTCCACGTACATAACACACAACACACCAGTAAATAAAAGGGAGTGAGAGGGAGAAAAGATCTTCTGGATAAATATCTTTAAGTACAATAACTGAAACTACAGGTAGTCACACATTGCTTTTTTGCCCTTTTCATACTCCGAAACACTAAAAACCGACTAATCGAGCATAAAGCACGGGGTTTATTCAACACAGCGTTTGAAATCCCTCCGTTTCAATTATTGGCAACCCAAAAGTCTAAAATTTGTATTTTTCAGGATTGTAAAGATATTATGTCGAAGCAATATTATTTATAGATGTGGTAATAAAAACTGCAGTTTCCCACATACATACACGCATTCTGTGGTTTTGTCTTGTTATTCCATTATATCTTCAAATGGTTATTGGTATTTTCCACACGTTTCGTTTCACGTTTTAGTTGATGCAGTGAATCTTTTACATTATTAAATTTACTGATACTTCCTCTTCTGATGATACTTTGACTACTAATAAAATGATAAAGCTGATAGTTTTTGATACACATATAGAATCATTTTAAACTGGCGTTTGCCTGGAATAAATATATAGAAACAGGAGACGAGGCAGTTGAATGTTGAGCTTTTTTGAACGATTTTTGAAGCAGTAATCATTTCATAATATTTTCTATTATTGTATACTTTTGGCTCTACAAAATTGTTTCTATTGTAAGTACTTCATTTAATGTATATATTATAAGGACTTGGCTGCCTTTTATTTTCTTTTATTTTGTTATTCGTGCGTGTGTGTTGTTGAGTTGGCCGCTTGACTTTTTTTTGTTTATAACTGCATTTTTCCCCATCTCTCTTTTTCTGACTGAGTGTTTCGTGTTCTGTTCGGTTGTTCTTTTTCCCGTCTTTTCTTTGTTTCTTGATTCCAGAAGTCTAGGAGTCTGGATCCTCTATTTTGCTTTTTGTCTTCATGTTTTTGTTGTTGTATTCAAGTTGATGTTGAGACGAGGACTTTTATAGTTGCTTTTGTATTAAGTGTGTGTATATTTGGTGTTTGTGGGTGAAATGATGATGATGTTATATTGTTGTTACACGATAAGACGGTATTTTGTTACAACTAGCACTCTATTCTGGGCCGTTCTGTCGTATATAAGAAGCTTGGAAAAAAGTGACAGATTTTGACCACAGAGAGACAAACACAAGAATATATATATAGAAAGAGAGACATGGAGAGAGAAAGAGACTTGGAGTGAGGGTGTTAAATCTAGTGGAAAATATAAAAAGTCCCCCTTATTCTCCGTATTTCTTTCTTCCTCTTCATCTTCTTCTTCCTCTTTTGGTCAAAGTCCATGTTGTCAATTAATCTTTGTTGGATTGGAGCCAAATGTGTTCACACACAGAAGTGTAAGTGTGTTTAGCTTCGGGTTTTCGGGCATCACACTAATAATAATAATATTATTATTATATAATGTCTCAACGTGATATGATATTCCATTAGTTTTGAGATATTGATACATACAGAACGTGTGGTGGAAGAGAACGAAGTGAGAGACAGAGATGTAAGTGAAAAATAAAGTGATCAGCTTTTGATTTTATCCCGTCTAATTTATTGGAAAATCATCAATCTAGACTAATCTGCTTGCTCGTGATTGATGGTCAAAGCTAAATTTTTTTCAATATCTGTGATTTCCCTTTTTGCGTTTCATCACATTTTCTTGCACATTTCGTTTAGTTTCTTCCTACTAATAGTATTTCGTTTTATAACATTACAAACGAAATACGAGTAAAAAATATCCGGCACATTTGTAGATACATATGTAGTATGTAGATGTTATATTATAATATATAATGTACCTTATTTGGTAAAATATTAACCAGTGTTTCAGTTTTTATGGTAACTCTAGCTGAAGATTTAAGTTTGGAGTGTATGCACTAATATTATGTTAATTATGTCAAATTTAAAACAAACCTAAAAAGATGCTACTTTCAAAAATATGTCGATAGAATAATCATAATAATCATTATTCGCCTGTTATCAAACACATTACAAACTGTCTATCAACTTTATAGCATTTGAAGTTTTACAGTACACAAATTTCTGTTATTATTACTCATTATGTCATTGTTTGTTAAGGGTTTCCTAGTTTATATTTAAAAATGAATACGGAATTAAAAGTAATATGAAGTGCATACGAAAAAGTTTTCAAAAAACAAAACAATAATTCTTCAAAAGTTGTGTTTTTAATTTGAACTTTGTTCTTCAGTCACTTTGTGTTTAGTTAATCATGAGCAACAAGGAAAATTACATCACAAGTTGTCACTACTCTATACTCGATAGGTATTGACTATTGACAAAGCTTCATAATAGACATATCCATAAAATATACTGCGTCTTTTCTCTGAATTCAAAATCATATGCAATCACAGTAGAATTTCTGTCTCACCCTCGTTTCATCTCGTTCTATACAAAACATCAACCCCCACTACAATAGATTCAGAAACACATAAGTTTTCCCGATAAAGCTGACAATATTCACATAAATAAATATAATGAACATAATACACAAAATTATAACTTTTAAGACAAAAACATAAATAACATGATAGTAGAATAATTAAAGGAAACAAAAGGGGGTTTACTTTAACACTGAAACTTCAACAGAAAAGAAAAGCAACGAGGAGCCGGTACAAGAGTTAGATCCAAAAAACAAAGAACATGGTAGAACTATAACATTTTGTTGTTGAAACGTCGAAAAAATCACTGTATGTTATGCGGTAAATTAAGTATAGTAAATGATTTGATGAAAACTATTAAAAACTGGTCATTCAAACAAAAATATTATCATGTAATATCTTTAACACCGCAAATAAACTTCAAAGTTGAATTCCAATTTTAAGAAAGATTAACTTTTTTGTCACGAATAATATCTGGATTAAAATCAACAGCAAACAGTATCAGATAATATATTTTCAAAACAAGGGTAAAATCAAATTAATTTAAAACCATTTAAATAGTACTGTCACACTTTTTTTTATCTTGGACACTTCCGTTGTTAGTTGTTAAAAATGACACTTTTTATCACCGATTTCTTCCTCTTTTTATAAAAATATTCCGATGAAAAATCCGAAACCGGCAGTTGAATAAAGCTTTAGGTTATCGTAGTTAAGTTTAATTATGTCAATGTTTACTTTTTAGAAGCACTTTTTAACTTTTGAATCAATTATTTTTTTATATTAGTCTTGAAGAATGTCTTGGTTCTGAATCTTGAAGAAACTTTGATTTGATTTTTTTTTTCAAAAAATATGTCGCCGCTTCACTGCTTTTTCTTGTCAAGTATAAAGTCACGATGTCAGAAAATTCTTCAATAGGTGTTTAATTTGTAATCAATTAGATTCAAATTTTAATGAAAATACAAATTAGACAATAATTGTACCACAATTTGCCTCTAGTAATTAAACAGGATATTATTTTTGATGTTGTATTTTTTTATTTGTATATATCACACGAGACTTGTGTTTTCACCCCAAACTTGTAATATATTACCATATTATTATTTTACTTTTGAACAATGTAAACAAATGATGTCATCCTTTGAAACTGGGATTTTGGTTGCTAATTACAATAGAGAATAAAATATTTATATAATAATAAAGAGTTGCGGAAAAGTGTTGTTACCTTAAAGTGTTGCGAATGGACAATGAAAAGTGTGGCGTGAGACAGTCGCGTGGTTTGGAGGCCCCTAAAGACAAGACACACAGAATGTACAGTGTACAAGCTCTCCTCTATCTCTATCCGTGTGTATACGTAATATTATTCTGCATTAGTGTCTTCTATTGTATTTTGTTCACTGTTGTTCTCTATTTGTTGGGTACACAGTTGGGAGATAAAAAAGTTTTTCCTGTCCTATCACACTAATACTTTATTCACTTCACTCTCAGCCGTCTTCACTCCATATATGAAGTATACAGATGATAGATTCACCATTACCCTCCCTTATTAGTTAGCCGTAGTTAGTTGTCTTATGTTTTACTTTTAAAGTCAGTTGTTCGTTGCACGCTGAAATGGAAACTGCGGCAAGGGTGACGAAACTCTTGTGTATTATGCTATGTTATTTTTGTCGTTATTGTTGCAGGATTATTATCCAACAATACAATGCAATGACCACGTATGGATGATGATACCTCAAGAGTTGGTAAAAGTGTGGACAAAGACAACGACAGTATACCGTGTGTGTGTGTGTGTGTGTGTACGTGTGTATGTATTTGTATGCGAGAGACAGAGAGAGGTAGAAAAAGACGGGGGTGTTTTTTCGTCTTGATGGTGGTGGAACAGACTTTTCTGTGTATCCGTACAACGTGTTATGTGAGAAAGGAGAAAATACACAGAGAGAGAGAGACACCCGAAAGGAGTCGCAGGCCAAGTCAGGAGGACGATATAGAAACGCAAAGGACGACGGACACGATCACAACTACGACTGTGACTTGAAAAGATGCTACCCAAAAAACCTTCCAACCACACATACAGCATATACAGCATACAGCATACAGCATACACACTAGATGATGCCATTTTGACAACAGCGTAGAAATTTTGAACCATTAGGCCGTCATATCAGTTCTTTTGGTTTAGAAAAATCACCCTGAAAATTTCGTCCCGATCGGTTGAGGTTTAGAGGTCGTCACAGGTCATCGAATTCTGAATGAGGATTCACATTAGCTTTTACCCCAAAGGAGTGAATGTTTGACAGTTTTGACCTTTGTAGAAATGGCAAAAGGGATTATTTCCATGTGTCGTTCTTTTGGGGTATTCGGTATTGGCCTAGGACCACTTCATTCTGTTACTCATAAACATTTTACCTGCCCCCTTTTCTCCCCACCCCAAACATGCACTGTTCTGGGGTTAAAGTTAATGTTAATACTCATTCGGAATTCAGTGACCTGCGACGACCTCTAAACCTCAACCAATCGGGACGAAATTTTCAGGGCAATTTTTCTGAACCCAAAGGACTGATATGACGGCCTAATGGTTCAAATTTTCTACTCTGTTGTCAAAATGGCATCATCTAATACACACACATATACAGCATACAGCATACATACAAAAATGTACAGCTCTCCACGTTTTGGATGTGCTCTCGACTCCAGTCTCTCTGGCTCGACTCTTTTCTTTCCTTCTTTCTCTATTTCGTACGGGCTTTTAGATTTGGTCGTGTATGTGTCTCTTATAGTGCTGTACGTTGTGTGTGTGTGTGTGTGTGTGTCTGCTCTCGTACACTGCTCACTCGTACTCAGTATACTCACTCCTTCACATTCAGTGCTTTTGCTTTGCCTCCTTCTCTTGATGCGATGCGCTGCGACATTGGACGACTCAAATTTGGGGTGTGTCAACAGCCAACATAAAAAAACTAAATCTCTCTCTCTCTCTCTCTCTCTAAACTACCTGAGCCGAGGCTCTATTTTTATTTTTCATTTTCTTATGCTAGTTGCTCTCAACCAGAACACAGCACGACGGCGATGCAAGGAGCACGACGAAATCCAAGAAAGAAATAGACTTCTATAACTAATCCACAACTAAAATCAGTATTATTATACTTGATTTCTGGCTCTCCTCTTGCTTGGGACGGTGAATATGACGTTGTAAAGGACCCGAACTAAAATTTAAGCGACTAAAATATCATCACACAAATAAAAGCCACCCTTACGTTTTTACTTACAGCTATTTTTTCCTTTGTCCTTATTTTTAATGTAATAGTTATTTTTTTAGTGCACATTTTATCAGTTATCTTTTTATAGTTTTAAATGTGCAATATTTTGAGTTCTTTTGTGTAGTTTTCTATAAGTTCAATAAAATGAAGCAGTTTTTATTGAATAACACGCTTGGTTTAAATGATACAATTGTAAAAATACACAATTACTATTTTCAAAATTTTTAATTGACAGAGCTCCTATAAAATGACGAAATGGTATTTAATCTGCGTTGGTCTTTACACCTACAAAATGAAATTAGTCCGATTATATTATGACATTTGAAACAGTTAATACAGGATGAATTATCTGATTATAATGAGCTTGCTATGCATGAACACAGTTTACATAATATCTCTTCATCTCATTTTCATTCTAAATGTTTCTATGGACTACAGACTACAGTGTATGTGCAAGTATATGTATTTGCCTAATGTGTGTAATAATAATCTATGTAGAAAAATTATAATTAATTATTTAGCCCATCTAAATACGAGGCGAGGTAATAGAAGTGACAAGACGCTCTTTACTCTACACAACTCTACCTGTGTATAATGTTAAGGTGTTACCTATCATGTTCGTTCCGTTGATAGTTGATAGCACATCTATACCCATGTATAATGTATACATATACAATATACAGTATACATATTGAAACGTGATTGTTGTGTTGTGTGGTATTAGCAGCAAAATATCTGCAACTGTATTAGATAATATGCTGATTATGATTATGGTGATGAGATTCCTCTCAATTCTCAATCCCATATCGATAGACATGAACGGTGGTGTAAACAAACGAGAAAAGTGTGAAGGATGATGATGATGATGATGTGTGTGTGTGTGCTCGCATTATTGATGAATATTGGCTATTTCATCGCACCAGAACCAACACATCACCTCAACTCCTCTCTATACTTTACTTTGTTCCATACTTTTTTTGCTCTGCTCTGGCTCTGGCTCGTGTCTGCTCACCTTAAGTATAAACAGTCTGGCTGCCTGCCTGCCTGCCAGCCTTATGATTATTTACCCTTTTCGCTTGTGCATTTAATGACGGGAAATGATTTGCAAGTTTCGAGCGTTTAAATTCACATTAGAATTAAAATCTATATCTAAATCTACAATGTGTGTATTTTAAATATGCTTCGATAGCCACTACTCAATCATGCTCACAAATTTCAATGTTTGACGTACGTATGCAATGCATATTTATATGTGTATCTACTTATATGTTTTTGTGCCGTCACTGCCTAAATGTTATGCGTACTTTGTAAGCATACATACATATCATCATTATTATGACGATGGGATGTCCCCTTCGTCAACGTACTTGTGTACATATTTCTCTGTCGACCATGTCTATACATTATACATAGTCTGTATAGCTTAAGACAAAAAGACAAAAGACACACACGAACTGTGTGTAGAAAACTATCTCTGTGGGGTCACAGTTTTTCCACCATTAAAATTAAAATAATCTTGTTACTCTCTTTATTATTTCTATTGCCTTTCCATTCTTCACATAGTAAGTCAACTTTTCTAGTTGTTTCTAGCGTCGTTGTTGTTCTTATTCTTCTTCATCTTCTTGATCTGCACTCATTCACTTTAAACAAGAGAAGAAAAAAACAGTGGGCATCTATTTCATCTTCTCTCTTTACCCTCTCAAAACAAATGTATGTGTATAATATAATACTCTTTTCTTCTGCACAATACAATATAACAATGTACAATATTATACAAGATATAAATATGTAGAAAAGCATTACAGATATTCTTCTTGCTTTTTTGCTATACTGTTTTCTCCCATTCTGAATATATCTACAAGTTCATACATGCATACATGAAAAACGTACAATACAATATATTATGGAGGAACTAACTGGCAATTGAATCTCATTGTGAAAATTACAGCATCATTTCTCCAACCTGCATTCAAATTACATGCCCATTACTTTGAATTACACCAAAGAGCTTCAAAACACAACAACATAACACTATGGACACACAACATATAATACAATAAGTACAATACAACAAAACAAGGGCTCATCAACCACCGTTCCAATCCACACATTCATAGGCAGTCATATAGCCAGCAAATTACCACAGTGTAGAAAAATGTGTAGTATTATTTCTTTATTTTAGCTGTCCCTCCACTCTCATCTTCTCTTCTCTTTAAATTTTGGATTACGTCCACCTAATTATATAACAAGCAAAAAAGAAACGTGTCTATTCATTATACCCGTGTTAAGTCAGCGAATAATATAGAATTAGACTCTTTTTACATTGTCGTTGAACCTTTTTTTAGAAATGTAAATTTTTTATAGTTTACATATGAAATAGAAGATTACTTGTTTGCATTGAAGGATGAATCTTTAAAAAATTAGTCAAGGTATTTTCACATGCGACAGTTTATAAAGTTTTAATTCCATACATAAAAAGAAAAGCTTAAGACTAAAAGCAAAAGCTACCCACTTCATCAACTTTCATCCCCTTGAATTTTGACGAAAGAATTAAAAAGCAAAAGTCCTATATTTGAATTGAGTTTGACTCGGTTGAACATCTCCTGTCTCACAAAACAGGGATGACAGCGTGTATTAGCACGCCAAAGTATTAGAGTGTCTGCATGTTTATGTATATATGCATAATACATAAATACACAAGTTTGTCTGTATTACATGGGTATAAAAGGGGATAAAAGATGTACCCCCAGTTGTAAAACATCAAACAGTTTATACTCCCTGTCTCATTCCATCCCCCTCTAATTCTAGCTCCTCTTGTGTCTGTCTCCTGCAATTAATTAAAACCCTATGGAATTTCCATGCTCACCACAAGAAAAATAGTCAATTTTCATGCACATGTATTATTATTATACCTTGCATTGCATAAGTACATATTATATTGTACAATATACATGGAAAACTAGTGTGCATACATTGAGCTGCATATTATACATAGCTAGCCGTCGATCTCGGTCCGCGCATCTAAAAATCAAGCCGAATCCAGCTTCGGCATCAACTTGAACTTTTCCATAAGTCCCGAAGTTTTGCGAGATGGATGAAGGAGCAGAACTTGGAGGTTGCTTTTCAATTACGTGTACGTCCCGAGTCCAAATTCAGCTTCGTCCTCATCGTCGTCGTCGTCGTCCATGCTGGTTTAAAATCTCTCATTTTCACATCCACATCCATATTTACGATATAGTTATTCACAGTCAAATTTCATATGATTTTCTCCTCCTCTCCTATACTTTTCATTTCATCATAAACAAATGGGGGAAGATCCCCATCCATACTATTTTACATCTGCTCTTTAGTCCCGCTTCCCTCTATGAATATGTAGATTGTAGATATACCAGTGAGTGTGTGTGCCTCTGTTTCTACTATAACTTTACCGTATAAAATATGAAGGAAAATCAAATCCGGTGAAAATTGCATCCCCATTTCTAGAATACATACTCGTATTCACATATCGGCATTAGACTCTAGACTCGTTGTGTTCTGTTATGACTACGACGCTTAAACTCTAGTATAATAAATTTCATCCATACTTTGGCTATATACACCATGTTTACAATATGCATAGACATACATACATACGTAACTCGCAATACTGCAACAGCGATAATAATAAATTTTCACAGTACAAACTCAACGCAACTCATGATCATAATCGTAATCGTAATGACGAAAACTCATCCGATGTGCACATTATTTTGCATCGTCGAAATAGTCCTATATATTGCATCAACTATCTATAGGCAGCAAATCCGAGTCCGAGTTTGAGCAACAACTATACATAGAGCACAGTATTCATTTGTACATATACAAGGGAATTTCAGTCAACTGTACATTGTACATGTACAATCGCCCATAACATCAAGTGTGCAAGGCTGCACTGAATTGAAAATTTTAGATTCGGATTTGGATTGCACTAGCCAACGTGCATCTCACTTTATTGAGTATTGCACTGTACTAAAATTTCTGGCTTTAGATTAAACCTTCCCAATAAGTCAAGTTCCCTTTAAATGTAGTATTTCAGAAAATAAAGGGCCTCGGATACAAAAAAAGTTTCCTTTTTCACCGGGATTTGAAGGTCACTAGACTATTAAGTCCACTTAAATTCACTGATTTAGATGACCTTTGCAGGGTTGCTCTTGGGAACTGAAAACCAACGCAAATTTTCTGGAGGCTGACTTTCTTCATTTTCCAAAATGTTGTAGTCAGTGGGAAGGTCTGATGTACAATGGAAAGGGAAATAGACATTGTATGGAATTTTGCTGATACACTGACAGAAGTTTCCTATACATGTATGTATGCATATATAGCTGATTTCGTGAGACTACTCCACTCCACTTGTGAGCTTACTGCTCCATCTCCTTGCTCAAAACTCTTTTGAGCATTTCATTTTCATCTCCATTTGATGTTCCACGCTCAACTCATCTTTGCTAAAGCTATAATACCAAAGCCAACGTTTAAGCTGGGGTAATACTTCTTACAGTTTGCAGACACAGACGTCGACAGACTTGAATAAGCAAGAGCACAAGCAAAAGCAAAAGGGAAGGTAAAGGCAAAGGCAAAAGCCGGAGATGGAGATTTGAACAAGAACAAGAAGAAGAATGGAAAGAAAAAACTACATAATATTTTCAACTCACTCACGATCATCCACAGAATATCTGTAGTAGGTAACTGCACAGTATAACGAGAGGAATAGCAAGACCAATAGAACAGACAAGACATGGCAAGTCTAATCGCACGTTCTTTCTCACTTCTCACCCCGTTTCTATATCTCTCTCTCTCTCACTTCATTCTATTCTATTCTATTCTATTCCATTCTATTGACTACATGGAAATTCATTCTCTATATATTCCATCTTGCTGCAACTTGAAGTAACGTAAAGGAAAAGCAACTACAAGTATACAACTGCAACTTGAAGTGAGTAAGTTTTGTTTGAGTATCTCTCTCTCTCTCTCTTTTCACTATCTATTACTCTCTTTCTCGCATACTTCTCATAGTAAAATTGAATGTAGTAAGTGAGTAAGTACAAAAAAGTACCAGTAGCCGTGCCTTTTTTTCTTTGGTTCTTTCCCCGTCTATCCGTATTGGCATTGGCTCTGACTATTTCCATTCGTCTGTTTCGGTGGGATCTAAACACAGTAGAAAAAACCAAATGTGTTAAGAGGGAGAAAATAAGAGAATAAAAGAGAGAGAGAGAGAGAAAGAGAGAGGGAGAGTGAGCTCCAATAACTTGTATCTACACATAAATGTGTTTGAGTCTAGTTCTTAGTTCTAGCGCGCAAATCATAACTCTGACTTAAACCAACAAACGGAGAGCAGGAGAGGAAAACCAAAAGCAAATTCAAGAGGAGGAAGAGAAACGCAATCCACCAAATACAAAATACCTATATGAGCAATTACTCCATAAAGCAAGAGCAAGAGCAAAATCCACAGCCAAATTTCCCTTCTAAAATCCAAAGTTCACACAGACAGACAACAACGGCAAAGTGTTGTGTTGGCTCTTCGTTCCTCATTTTGTTAAGTCGGAGGTCTGGCGAAAGGAAAAGTGTTCGAGTTGTCTTGGAGCTGTAAGCGAATACATAGTATGGAAGAAGAAGGTAGAACAAAGAAAACGTATTCGTAGGTATATGTATCTGTACTTGTGTTTGTGCTTGGAGGGGGACAAACCACGTGTTGTCAGAGTGTCATGTGATTCGACTAGTGAACATAAATATAAGTGTCTTACTTACATACATACTACATACATACACATATACAGCATGTAGGCATACGACATGTGTTTTGCCTACATACAGTTTCAATTTGACATTTCAATTTTTCCGTCTGGATTCCATTGGATTGAATCGGATCGAGTTGGCTTTGATCGGATCGAGAAACCAATCTTGTTGCTCTCATTTTCATCTTTTCACCGTTCTCTTCCACGATCGGATATAAAGTGTTAAAGCGAGTAAAGTCCCATGCCCTTTTTCTATGTGCGTGGTATGTATCATTTATCCATGTGGCCTTGTATCGTCAATCATTATTGGGACCCAAAAAGCCTGTGTTTTTCTGTGTCTTCCCTTCCTTGATTCTATTGTGTGGACTGGAACATAGAGACATCTTTTTCTTCTATATTTCCCCAGTGTGTGTATGTGTGTGTGTGTGTTTGTACGTGCTTGTGGTTATGATGAAATCGAGTATCAAGTTCGAGTGTCAGTTTGAATGTCTTATGTAGTTATGTGCAACTATGTGTGTGTGTGATGGCATGTGTAACGCGCCATGCACATCATACAAATGTATTTTGTCATATGTAAGCACTATTGTCTCGCCTATCTCTACACATTGTATGTACAATGTACATGCCATGCGGAAAAATATTCTTGAACCTATATGAGAAAGATACTGTACGACAACAGCGACAGCGACAAGATGATGATGCTCTGGAAAAAATCCGTGCATCATCTAAAATCTCACCACGCGGCGATACAACTAGTCAAGCATGTCCTCGCGTCCGCTGTCCTCAGACAGATTCTGAAGGCGTGTTAAAGGGAAATCATACTCAGTCCTGAGTGAGTGTGTGTGAGAGTGTTTGTTTGGAATGAATTGCCTCAAATTATTAGTCCTCCAGTCAATTTGCGATTAGCTTCAATCGGAAAAAACTTAATATTATCCTCGTGTATTAACCAACAAATGAATATGACGAAGATATTGGCACGCGACTACAATTTAATCTGTGATATTTTTTGTGATCTTTGCTATTTATGTAAATATTCTCGTACTTTGTAGTCATTTTTGTTATTTGCTGAAAAAATATTGAATGCTCAAAATTTTTAAAGGTTTGTTAAAAACTAATGCTGTATCTTGGTAAAATTATTGTTAGCTTTTTCAAAGAAATCTTTCAAAACAAATTGTAAACTGATAAACATGACAAAGAATAAATTTTATTTTTAAATGTACAATAAAGAAGGAAAGCCTTGAATTACATAATTTTTTACTTTTGTCATCATCAAAAATTGAAAAAAATGCATGTGTACTGTGTAGTTTAAACCTCTGACATGAAACGGTTCATTTTGTTAATTTATTTACCATTTTCTTCTTTTGTCTTTTGACTCTATTACTTAAAGCTATAGATAGAAAGAGTAAATAAAATCAAAACAGGAAGGAAGCTTTTACCCCTAAAACGTTTGTCATCATTACCTTGGCCCAATAAAATTGAGGAGACAAAGAGTCTTTAATGCGTCTAGGTTAAAGTTTAATGGGGACGACGACGATGAAAGAGGCTGAGATATACTGCAAAAAAGATTGCCCGAGTCGGGATCGGGATCGGAAGTTACGATTACGATTAGAAGAACTGCACAAGAGGGGGATCTAAATAAACTGCATTATGTATGTATGGTGTACTCTGTACTCTGCACATACATGGCTATGAGAATAAATCCAAGTCTAATCGCAAGGAGGAAGAAACCTCAGTGACAAAGCAAAAAAAGAGAGTGAATAAGGGTGAGTTTTACTGCACGGGGGAGAAAAGCTCAAGCACATGGAAGCATGCAACTATGTATATACACAGGAGAGTAAAGCATAGGAAAAAGCGTGGTTTGGGGTAGGAGAAAAAGACGAGCTGTATCCCGTTATGTTCCGTCCTCGACGGTTGTCACCGTCTGTCTGTCTGCCGTGTCCCCAAGAAGCAAGAAGTGAGCCCAAACCATTTTCCATTCTCGGAGACAAGCAGGCAGTCAGAGTCATGGAACAGAAGTACAGAGAAGAGAGCAGAACACCAGTACAACCCACAGGGAAAGGAAAGGAACATTTCCCTATGAAATACATGTACATGTATGTATTCACATTTGTACAAACGGTGGTGACGAGAGGACGCGAGACAACACGACAAGAAAAAAGGGAGAAAAACATATTTGGAAGAAATACGCAGGCTTACGCACTCACGTTTACGTTCTCTCTCTCTCTGTTCTCGGCTCACCCTACACAAACATACGCTGTCGTAATCCCTCAACTTGACTCCCTCCATATACAAACATATTTTCCCTTTATATGTGATGATGATGGTGATAAGGACAAGGCGTACAAGAGACAGAGGACAAAAATCCCGGCTGTACAACATACAAAATACACTGATGTAGTCCATGTAATCATCATGTTCCAACTCCTGTTTACTACCACTATAACCATGTATGTATCTACGACTACGACCAAAAAACTACAGACTACTCTCTTACAACTCCGACTACAACTACAACCTGACTGCTTGTGACAGATAAAATTCCATTTCATTCATTTTATTCGTCCCATCTTTTCCGTCTCCTTTCGCCCCCAATCCAAAGGCATCCAATGGGGAAAGCAGAAGTTCTTCTTTCACTTCTTATTATTTACATCCTTTAAAATTTTATGTTCTCTTTAAAACTTTTGACATTTGTGAAAAATTTTGCACTTTTTTTGCCAATACTATTTTCATCATAAATTGAGAAAATAAATGTTTGCCTAGTAACCTGATTTACTCTGCCAAAGCGTGTAGTTATATTTTGTACGAAACCATCCCGAAATTTGCTGGGTGAGTTTGTGTATGTATGTGCCATAAGCCGTAATCGATATGAGAGGGTGAACCAAACCAGGGAAAGGAAAAGATGGAAAAATATATCATGAAGAACTTGTGGAAAGGGAGGAAACGAGACAGACAGATTAGATAGATAGATAGTTGAAATGGGAAAGTTTTGCCATATACATATCATATACGTATATACAAGTATATAAACACAATATTGTCTCTTTTGGCTCCTTGCTCCTTTTCCTTCTACGTCTTCCTATCCTTGTTTTTGTGTGAGAGGGTGAGGGTTTATCTTGCATTGCATTACAACCCTCATGGGGTTGCCGTACAGTAAAGTTACATTTTCCCTGGTTTATGCTCACGTTTATGTGATGGAGAAATGGGAAATGGCAAATATTCGTATTTATATGTATATATATACATGCGAGTGTTTAGCTTTGAGCTTTACTTCAATCTCCTTAACCGGGAATTCCGGTAGTGGGTCGACGTCGGTCGGTCGGTTGTCGGATCTCGGAGAATTTCACATATGTACATGTTTGTTATTGAAGCAGTCCACAAATGTAACTACACTATGTATGTATACTGAAAGTGAGGAGACGAGATGAGAGAAATTTCACAGTTTGCTTTAGTTCTGGTTCTACTTTGGCTTTGAGTTAAATTGCAGAGTGTATCTGTCTCTTGTGCCTTTGTCTTTGTCTTTGTTTGTGTCAGTTTCGTTGACATTTCGGATCAAGGCATTTTCAATTTGGCTTGCGGCGAACAAACCTACCAAACCAACGAGAGGACGAACGAACAAACGACGGAGTGGCGGCATACATACATAGATACACCACACAGCAGAGTAGAAATTCCTGGATTGGCTCTCACTCTGTTTCAGTGAGTTTGTAGCTTTACATTTGGATTTTGTCAATTGTCAATTCCGAATGCCTTCCAGAAATTCTCCAGCCCTCAATCTCTTTCTTGCCGACAATCACGGACAATCTAGATTTGTCCAACTACCCATAAGTTAGTTATTTAAGCCTCCAAATCTAAAACACGGATAATTTCCACTGAATTAACTGAAAATGACACTAATCTCCTTTGCCGTACTTTAAATTAATCTCAGATTGTAAAAGCTGAGTGTGCGGTAGGTATGCATGTATGTATGCGCACGCAAATGACACCGGATAAACATAAACATAACAAGAGAGAGCATAAACATCAAGGAAAAGCTTGCATTATGTGCACGGCATATGTATAGTTTTGGATACGTCGAGTGCCGAGCGTGATTTTTATAGCTGAAAAATACCAACCAAATTACTAGTTATGTAACCATGTGTGTGTATTGTGTATGTTACTTAAACTGGGGTAGTTAATGGTCCATGACATTACAGACTTGCTGGGACAATTATCATTAGCAAGCAGTCATTGGTGGTGACGGTGACACGACAACTCCTTTGTCAAGGGGAAGGAAAACGAACCGAGCGGGGTAAATAAACTAAAAGGTCCTATAGTAGTTACATGCCCAATAACCACCGTAATATACACTGTGTGTATATGGGTATAAATTAAATGAATAAATAGTAAATGATGTGACACCCATCAACAGTTGACAGTACACTAGGTAGTTTTTAACTATGCAAACAGGAGTGTAGATGAGTTAGACTACACTTTTTCATTAATTGTGTAATGAAGAAAAATAAAGTTGAATGAAAACTGGCGGTCAAACCATGGAATTTTGGCATTGACTTTGTTGGCAAATTCGCCCCAGATGACGGCCATTCTGCATATTGTATTGATTTTTCATCGTCATAATCATCATCATGATCGTTGAACGATCAACGACTTGAATGCCAAAATTCTACAGGATTTTGCACAGCAATTTGGCTGAACATCTTTGTCTACCTTGTTTTCCTATAAAGTTCCATGCAAATATGTACAAACTACAAACATATGTAAGTGCATATCAACGTCTTGTATCAATAATCAATACAAAATATGCATTCAATCAATTACTGAAATTTTCGCGATATAAACCAAAAGTATACGATATAAAATTGCAAACTTATTCAGTATTCAGTATTCAGAGTGTATGACATAACACTGTAATTTGAGCTATGTATATAGTATATATAAGTTCGCCAATTGATTGTTGAAGAAATCGACAGTTGAGAGTCCACACACAGAGATAATGAACGAGACACCTCTCGCTTGTTGTTTGTGTTGTGGGCAAAATTATGGATGGGATTCGACATGTTCGACATTCAAAGCTACATATACATACAATAAAGATACATGCATACACAATGTACCATGTACAATGTACATACTAGACTGTTGCATTTTGACACTTTTGTGGAAAAGTTAACCAGCGACCCCGCCATATTGTTCCTTTTGGATCCCT
>JAQIVE010002874.1:0-18458 GCA_034698285.1 Sminthurinus bimaculatus | reverse complement strand
TTGTACTTTCTGCGGGGCGCAAAAGGTGATTCAGGTCTACAGATAGTTGATTCGACAAATGACAACAATTAAAAGAGCAACAATTGGTTCAGTAGCCCGCAGTAAAATCCAGCCAAACGATAACAACGGCAACAATTATACTAAATAAAAACAGTCATGCAGAGATTTTTCATTCTACTTGACTTTTTCCCTTTCCTCAATCTTCCTCTTTAACTTCAACTTCCCATTCTTGTAAGTGTGTGTTGTGTGTTTGCACATTTTACCAGTTTGAGTTGAATCGGAAGCAGAGAGACTTTCCACCTATGTATGTATAATGTATGTGTATCTATTTACATGCATCACTCTATTCTATTCTGCTCCGCATTTATCAAGATGAGGTTGAGAGATATATATTAAATACTTCTATTTGACGATGGTCGAACATTTACCAAATTGAGTATCCGTCAATGAATCAACAAGAGAGAGAGAGAGAGAGAGAAAAGGAGAGGGGAGAAAGAGATAAATGCAGATCGTAGTATTTCTTATTCATTATTTATTTCAGACTGTACATAGGTACAGAGAGTGGAAGAAATAAAGCGAGAGAAAGAGAGAGATAGAGAGAGAGAGAGAAGTACTAAACAATGGAATCTCACACTTGGGAAGATCCGTCTGTTTGTTTGTTTCGTTTGTTTGCTTGGTGTTGTTGGTTGCATTGCGAGGAAAATCTCTTTTTTGTGATGATAAGATTGGATGTAATTGTAGCATCTTCTTCTTTCTTCTTCTGCTCTTCTCCCTTTTGTCAAATGTTCTTCACTCACTCTATGCGACACAGACAGAAAGACAGACATGTTAAAGTTTATAAAATGCTGTCTAACGGAACCTTACCAACAATTTGTTGTGTACCTCCACACACATTCACATGCATCTACATAAATATAAATATATATTTAAACTCGCACAATGCATAAATAGAATTTTAATATTCACACAATAAAAATAGAAAAGTTCAAATTTTGGGTCCATTTATTTAGTCTGCATTTCTTGGCGCATTCTTCTGTTGAGGCATTTTGTTTCCCAGTTTATAATATACATGCCCTCACAAAATGCCAACAAAATTCACTTTTAGGTAATATACATATTTGTAAAATGACATTGGATGCCTTGTTTTGTGCTTTCCTCTGTCACTATGGAAACCCTTCAAAAGTATTGGTTAACATAATATAGTCAACTAGTGGTAACAAAATTTAAGAAATGACAGCTATTTATAGTACGTAGTGAATATTAGAACTGCTATGAAAATGCTGGAGCCTGAAATCTCATATAAAAAAAGCCCAGCATTTAATTTGATGTGGTCGTTTGCTTGAGTGCAAACAGTTACATAATACTATTAAAAGTGTGTGGAGAAGGTCAAGTTGAGGCCCGAATAAGAAAACAGGAGAAAAGGCACTTTTTAAATTATCTTTTTAATTCATTCACTTGGAAAATTCAACAAGTTAAGTAATGAATTTTTAGAAAATGCTCTTTTCATATGATGTAGTCCTCCTATTCTGCGTGTTTTTTGTTGTGTAAGTGAGGGTTCACTTTTCTATACCTACTTTTCTGTTCTGTATTATGTACGTAAGCATAGTAAGCACAAAAGAAAGGATTGTGAATGTTGAGCGTGAGGATTTGAGCTTCAAGGGTGAATAATTACTCCCAAATCTTCTTTTTCTCTATTATAAAACACTCCAACTTATTTTCCTTCAACCGTTCCTCCAACTCTCTTTGTTAGCTTATACACACATTGAAAATGTTATGCAACCTACGGCTTCTCTCTCTCTCTGTCTCCCTCTAATCATTTATGTGTGTTTATATAAGAAATAGATCTCAGGTTATAAAAAAAGGTGTATGTAGTGCATAATGCATATTTTGAAGCCTGCAAAAGGTAAACTAAAGCCGGGAATAAAGGGAAAGAGAAAGAAAGAAAGAAAGACGACAAGGTCGCCGCCGTATTTTGACCCCAAAGATTTGGCTATTACCTACACTATAACATTCACACTCACCAAAAAGAGACTTGGACCAGCTTTTTCATGCTTTCATGTACAGCTATCCATTTCTATTCCATTCTTTTCTTTTCAACGTATAATATTATGTATTATGTATGTATATCTCGGTTTGTATCTCAATCCCACTGAGGATTGCTTTCAAGATACAGTTTGTCGTTTAAGTATTTGTAAATAATAAACAAATATGGTCTCTTCCTTTTCCCTCTTCTCCGTTTCTGTATTGTCAGGCATGATTATTATTTTTATTATATCAGTCAGTATCATTATGTTCCCACACATCTTTAGTAATTTTCTAATTAAAACTGGGCTGAGCCAAAACTTGGCCATTATCTTGATGACATTTTACCTCTATCTACCTCTTCCTTCGACGTCTATGCATATGCATAGACATCATAGTTATTTTTAGTCACAGTATAACCGTTCAAAAAGCTATGTTCAATGAAGTTGACTGTTAACACCATTTCAAAAATGGCATCTATCTATTTTGAGGCAAGTCCAAAATCCAAAATTACATGTATGTGTTCTATAATCAATCTCAACATCTCCATGTCAAATAGCTTCTTCAGTCGCACATAATACGTGTAGAACTGTAGAGGGGACTTTAAGGGGTCATCTAGAATATCAATTTGAAATACCTGCCACTTTTAAAAGCAAAGCTAGCGAGAAGCAGACGAGGCAGGTATTAATTTTTTCGTGTCGAATCGTGGTCAATTTAATTTACTTTTGGATGTCTCGTCCAAAGAGGGAAGAGAGAGAAGACACAAGAGACTGTCAACATGTGGAGGAGTGTCATTCCTCAAATCGATGACCAAGTTAATTTAAAATTTTACGGCCTCCTCCCGGTTTTCTCTCCTTTCTTTCTTTCTGCGTGTTGTCTAAGTCTCTTCTTTGAGAACTGCACGCACTTGAATCTTGAGTGTATGTATTATGTATGCACCAAGTGTATGAGATGTATTTATTTTCCATGGATGTATTTCCATAGAATTTATTGTATTGAATGAGCACTCTCTGCTCTGCTCTGCTCTGCTCTCACAATTGATATAATAATGAACAGCTATTTGCATTCCCATTCTCCGCTCATTTCATTTCATAACTTGAAAAGTTGTGCACATTCTTCTTCCTATACTACTAGTGCATGTATTTACTATTTACGTATACGCACAAAAGAAAGATTTTTCTTTCCTTCTCTGCACACATAGATACATATTATACGTATAAGCACATGCATAAATATAGAAACAGAACACAATAAGTATAGGATAGATACATAACTTTATTATGCAAAAGAAAATTTAACAGTTTTCTTCCTTTACATTAATAACAAGAGTGTGTGTGTATGCTTAAATTACTAAATAAATATAAATAAATACATAATATGACAACGTACAGCTGGACCTTTTTCTCCCACATTGATTAGCTGTGCGTATCGTAATACATAATATTGCTGCATATACACTTGAATTAGATTTGAAGTCGCCCATGTAATTATGGTTGGAAGTAATTTTTATACAAATTGAATTTCAAAATTAATTTTTACACAATATGCTAAACATTCTATTTTGATCTCGTATCCAGGTCGCGAGAATGTCAATAGGTGTAAGATACATTGTATTGTGTATGCATAAACAGAAAAACAGAGGGTATATTCTATATTCGATTATCTGTCGCTATATTTGTCTAACTGTTTGGCATCCTTTCTGTGGCTTCAGAATGTACGGAGGGAGAGAGAAAAGACGAAAAGACGAAGATGCGGAAATGAGAGAGAGATCACCTGCTGCTTCTCCTGCTCTTCATTTTATAGCCATGTGACTAACTATGTATTGAGTTGGCCTTCAGAAGCGCAGCGATTGTTCTAATTCCATACTAGGAAACATTCAACAGTCTCTCTCTCTCTCTCTCTCTCTCTCTCCTTCCCTTTTCTTCAAGTTCTTCGTAAAACAAGAGAAAAATCTTTCTATTATCACTTTTCCGCTCGTCACGGTTCATATTGAACTCTTCCTAAAATCAGAGGAATTCTGATCCTTCTCTTCTCACTTTTAACTGTGACAGTAAGAAACCTTTGAAGCCTCAAAAACAACAATTTTTTTATGAGTATCATCCTTCCGATTGAAAAATGTGTAACACCAATCAAATCCTACATGACTGTTAACAGTTAATGTGTGCAATTATGGAAATATTCCAAGAAATTAGGCAAAATCAATTGTATCTCCTGTGCATCTTGATCTCTTATATATTGTAGATAGGCGTTCATCCATCACGGAATGATGGAATGAAATTTTCCGATTAAATACTGTATACCTATGCGTATATGGTTGCCGGGAGAAGAGATCAAAGAGAAGAGATGTGAAGATGCGAACCCATTAAATGACGTTGAGGAGAAGCTGCTGACGATTAGACAGTCATTTTAGTATGTATCAGTACAGTGAGTCAATTTCAAACTGTAGTTTTTGTGTAGTTAACTGAGACGGTTTTTATAGTTACCTCTTGATAATTTGCTGCGACACACAGAAGGACAAAATCGTTGCATATTTTATTGTGACAAAGACTCCGTTGCTCACCCTCCCCCGTCTCTTTGTTGTTGTGCTCTTGTGGTTGAGCTCTCTCTCTCTCTCTCTCTGTTGAGGGATAAAGATAAGAAACAGAAACAGACGCCGAAAGAGATGCGAAAAAGAAAGAGAAATACATAGAAGAGGCCTCTAAATTATTATCATTTCCAAGCTTTTTTCTTTATGAAGACATTTCTTGAGAAGATGAAATCATCAACACAGACAGAAGGGAAACTACAATATTTATATAGGTAGTGCTAAAAATAAGTATATATGTAGTGTCAAAAGAGGGGGGAAACAGCAAATAAAATAATTGAGCGAAGAGTCACACGGACATTAGGTTACTCCGTCATTGAGTCGGTGGGAAAATTATTTCAACACCCACAGACTCTCATTCCCAATTCCCAACTGAATAATAATAAGCACAAGAAGAAAAAGAAGTAGAAAGACAAATAATAATAACAACAACAATAATAGCAGTAGTAGTGCCATATTTGATATTGTTAGGAATTCATTCCTGTGATATTGTATAATTCGTTGTGCGACTCTCTTTTTGTCCTTGCCTCTCCTGTCAAAAGCAAGCAAGAGATATGTACGTAGTCAAAGGAGAGAGATGAAAGAGTGGTTGCGTGCCTAATTGATCCACGGCGGAAAGTCCATGAAAAGTGTGGCCACACAGAGTCACATTTCCTTCCACGCACTTGTTCTTCTTTTCTTTCTTTCTTCCTGAGACTCTCTTGTGTCTCTCCTGCCTCCTGACAAAATTAAAGTAGAGAACTCAATTCAGTGTTAGATTACGGTGACTGAACAACCGAAAGAACGGCATTGAATTGAATTGTCACACAAACACACAAACAAGTAAATTGTCATGATGCACAAATATACATTATGATTACGATTATGCTTATGTATGTATTATGCATGTATGTTGTATACGATGATGCTTTTCTCGCCCATACACTTTAGCATTTTTGCACCATGATAATGATAACAATAAACAAAAAATGTGCGTAATTATACATGCATTTGTATTGATTTGTAACCTAATTGACGACTTTGGTTGATTTTCAGAATTGGGTTTGTCGCTGCCATGCTGATTAAGGTGTTGACAGGAGCAAGGCGATGGACACCGGGAACCAGGCCATCGTCAATATCAGAAAAAGGCTGCCTACTACTATGCACATTATTCGTCACCCTCGTCCCCCTCACAGCCTCACAGGTCTCCATCTCAATAATCAACATGTTATTATTTTACTTTACAACCACAACCATAAATATTTAGGATTTTTACACAATTATTGATTGATTGCTATTGTTAGGGGAAGTTTTCACATAGCTTAGAATAACAGAAAATTTGAATAAATTTAAATGCACGTATGCAGGTAAATTAGTGAAATTCAAATTGAAACTGAAAGTGTATACAAGTTATTATGCTCAAAAAGTTAGTACACTCTTTGACCTTGTGCAGACACACTCAGAAACAAAAGAGGAAGATCGAAATTCCGTTGATTTTCATAGTTCCGGATGAGATTTAATATACATACATATGCTTATGTTGTGCAAGGGGGAAAAGTAAAAAGTGGAACATATTGTAGCCTCTATCCTCTATATTTAAATAAATACCAACATGGTTGACGATTTCATCGGCTATTGACAGTCGACAACGTGACTGTCACTTTAGAGGGTAAAACGAGACAAATAACTATATAATTAGAAATTCCGGCCAGAAGAATGACGATCACATTCAATCAGAATTATATACAGGTGCATGGCACAATATTTGGGTCAGTCAAAGCAAGAGGTGTTAGAATAAACCGGATTTCTGCTCATCATCCGTCCCTCTAATTATTAACTGTATGCATGTATACACTCGGAATTTTTTCATGAGTATTTTAAAAGAGATACTTACAATTAGATTGTATTACCTATATATAATAGTTCAATATTATGTACACATATTCCTATGCAATAGTTACGTCAAGCTCTATATTTACTGTATCCTTAGGTAACAGATAATGCAAGTGAATTGAATTCTGTTTGTACGTATGGATAAATATTTGTGGGGAACAAAAGATGAAAGGGAAAACTTTGGTGAAATTGAAAATGAAATGCAGCATGATGAGTTTTGTGTATTGTTTGTGTGTGTAGGGTGGAGACTTGAATTTTGTGGCGGATGACGATGTGACCTCTCATGAATTCCTCACAACTTCGTCGTCCGTGACGCCGGTCAAGCTGTCAACCTCGACAGGATCATCAATTCCCTCGTCGTCCGTTTCCTCGGTTCGAGGGACAACCACAGGAAAGGAACAAGTGCCTTTGGTATCCTCCGTAACCCAGAAAACCCTGGACAAGTCAGCATCATCCTCTTCTTCCTCCTCCTCCTCTCCAGTCTGGAGAAATAATGCGTATGAAGTGGTGAACGGAAGCTTCTCAAACTACAACAGTACCCACAATAAACTGAGAACTGAGGCTGTGGACGACGACGATGAGAATGAAACCGCGGGGTTCGATATCAACCACAAGACCAAGGCCGCCAATTTTCCAGAGCTGAAGAACGAGACGAGAGAGGCTCTTCAGGAGGAAGGAAGTCATCATCAACCCGTGAGTAGACGCATGGACTCTTCTATTTTCTATTGTTTTCTTATAGTATCATTTTCCCTATAGATAATTTCGTTCCATTTCTCCGTTTAAATGAATGAACCGGGGGAAGTGGTGTGAGAAGCAATTCATGCTAATGGTTTTGTATATTTTACCTTGGTTCCAGGTTGTGTTTGTAGGAGGTTCCGGATTCATCCCACCCAATAATTTGAGATCTCGCCCAATTTTGGAAGCAGATCCCTTGTGGGCAACCAGACCATTGATTGACACGCATTATCCAGTGCCGCTCCAGTCCGCCTGGGATCGAAATTACCGAAACCCCTTCAACATGACTCGCGTTCAACGTAAGTTCATTTACCTTGAAGGCAAAAATAATTTTAAACTTGGTTCATTCATCGTACACTACTATAATTGAGGGAAGAAGATTTTCAATGAAGAAATTGCCTTATTTTTTACTTTCCAGATATTGAGGCAGAGTGTCAAGATGACTTTATGAAAATCCGCGTTGCTTTTAATGGCAGTTTCCAAGGACTCATTTACTCATCAGGTAAATTTTCACTAATTTCCCTTTTCAAGCATATGGAAACGTTTATCAATGTTGTGTATTTTGCTAATATTCATAAATTCGCTGAAGAAACTGGGCGATAAGTGCATCGTGATTAAATAAAATTCTTTTAAAACTAAAGTAAAGATTGGGAGTCATTCCCTCTCTCAGCATTTACATAGAAATTAAATACATACATACATATGCAGAAAATGAAAAATTTTGAGGTGCATACATAATGGATGGAGATGTGAATAATAACTGAATACGGCGGCCCTAATAGACGCATAATCCATGATCACTGATATGGTTGAAGTTGAAACAGACTCGAGAGTTTATTATTTTATCTCTCTCTTGAGCTGGCTCTTGAATTTCAATTGAAAAGGAGGATGATGAAGGAAGGGAAGAAAAGGCATGTGCTGTATTGTATCTCTATATTGTACATATATTGTTTTGTACTGTACTGTGCTGTACTGTACTGTACTGCCTTGCACTTGAGTCAGTGTTCAGTCCTGCGTAAAAATGGAAGCACGATAGAGGAGAGGAAAAAATCCTTTCCAGAGCATAAATAATGGAATGTCGAACAAACAGACAGTCATTTCAACTGTATATTCCGACGTATTCAAATCTTAAATTACTTATTATGTATATATATGTACAATGTACATAACTCTGATTATTATGACGCAAGAATTTAATGTATATCTATTGAGAGCTGTATATAGTTATGGTATGGAGAGGATCGAAAAGAAGAAGACAAAGAGGAAGAAGAAGATGTAACTACGAGAGAGACGAGAGAGAATTACCCCGTGTGCAGTTTAGTGTTATTATTTTTATTATCATTTGTGCCATTTGTATGTTAGGATTTAGGATTTCGTGTGCATGATAATGTCGAATGTGTCTCAGATGGCAATAATAAGAAATAATTTTCATGTGCATTATTAAGAATCTCGGAATAACTAAAACCTACCACAGAGAGAGAGAGAGAGAGAGAATGGAATAGAGACGCGTCGCTCTTTGAGCACCAGCACTGTATCGTATCGTATCGTATAAGCATGGCATGAGCGCAAATAGCCAGAGACACACAAAGAGAATAGCATTTAGCATTTATGTAGTTTCATGTGTATATTGTATATACGTAGTATTTCTCCTTAATATTCATTGCATAATATTTTATATAATTCATAAAAGAATGCAGAATCCACTATAAACTATATAAATAAGTATTGTAGATTAGGCGAAGGTTTCCTTTCGCTTTATGAATTCCCATAAAGAAAGTTTGCTCTGCAACGATTCCTTCAATTCAGCTCAGCATCAGCATCAGCTTTAGAGGGTCTGAAAAAGAAAGAACGGGCCAGTGGAATGATAATTTCGTGTTCTTCGGTCTTTTCCTTTGTTTTCAATGGTTATATGTTATGAGCCGTTAGTTACAGCGTGCAGGCTCAGATCTCAGTTCTCAATTCTCAGCCTGTCTCAGCGTTAAAGGTAAACACGTATGTACATACAAGTCAACTACTGTCTATACATACATAATGTGTAGAGAAAGACAGAGGGAAGTGGAGAGAGAGGCCAGCCAGGCAGTCAGTCAGTCAAGAGAGAGATACCGTGTGCTTGTTTGATATAGAAACGAACTGCAATAAATAACGTTAAATTTAGGAGGAGCCCAAACAAGTAGTGTACAAATTCCCCCACTCCATTGCATTACATTAAAAGAAGAAGAAGCAACAGTTTCCTTTTCGCTTTAGTTACTTTTATTCTTATTATATATTCAGAATACATATTATACAAACTGCATCTCTTCTTTCTTCTCCTTTTGATTCTATGAAGAATAAGTATAACCGCATCCCGTACAAATTGTCATCTTAATAATCATTTTATGTACAATATACGTATATCATGTAATGCCCTTATCAGGCTCATATTCTAGAGAAAATTATCATGTGTAAAATCCTTGCAGTTTATACACGCAGGAGAACGTTCATTACAATTACTCCATGTACATGTACTGATATTTACATGTGTTTTGTATACTCTTCTCCAGTAGTAAATATATTATAAAATGTCAAGTTAACGGGCGAGAGAGGGTAAATAGAACTACATAATGTGTTTCATTATTCATTATTCTAGGTTACTCCTATGATCCTGACTGTGTGTATGTGAATGGAACGGGACGAGACTACTACGAGTACCTGATTAGACTGAATCGCTGCGGGACTTTGGGAGCCTCCAACCATGTCGAAGGTCGGAAGGAACCATCTGTAAGTCCTTTTAAGTCATCTCATAAGCTAGTAGCTTGTATAGTTTTTGTTCCGTTCAAAGCTATGTATAAGCAGTAGATAATGTTTCTCTGTCTGTATATAGAAAAACTTCATGTGGAACACCGTGACTGTTCAATACAACCCGATGATTGAGGAGGAATTTGATGAGCACTTTAAGGTCACCTGCGAATATGGATACGACTTTTGGAAAACCGTCACTTTCCCCTTCCTCGATGTGGAGTAATACAATTTTTTTGAAAATACCTATATCATAGCTACAAACTGTAAATAAATTGAAGATGAAATTGATTAATGGTTCAAACTAATTGTAGAGTCGCGACCGGAAATCCAGTGGTTTTTACATTAACACCCCCGGAGTGCTATATGGAAGGTAATTTATCTCAAGCTCTTCGATTTTTAAACTGATCCTTTGCTATACACATAAATAATGCTAACTTGAGACGTTTTATTTTTTCCTATTTATAGTGCGATATGGATTCGGAGCCACGGGGTTAGTAAAAATAGTTATTTAGAAAATTATTCATAATGCATTATCTGTGTTTGCATATAGTTTACATTAAATTCTTAATTTTTCTTTTTAATCTAGAACTCGTGTCGGTGGTCCAGGTAGAAACCTCAACATTACTTTAAATACAATACTTATAATATTATAAGCTAGGAAAAGTCTAAATTTTCTTGATAATAATGTGAGTAAAAAGGTACTTATTATAACGTAAATTCTAAATGATGTAATGTGACGGTTTGTAGTTCGCGTTGGTGACCCACTTACTCTGATGATTTATATGAGAAGTCAATACGACGGTTTCGACATGTAAAACAATGCATTGCAATAGATTATTTCTTATTTCCTGTATATATATATATACATAAGTATACTTTTCTTTATCTTATATATTGTAGTTATAAAAGAAAAGAGTCGTTTAGCAAAAAAACATTGAATTTGTGCGATTGACTAAAAATAATGTCTGTATTTTTGCCTCGTTTCCTCTGCCGTGTACCAACCAAAAATAGTGTCGTGAATGACTGCTATGCACACAACGGTGCTACCAAACGAATCCAACTGATTGATCACTACGGGTAAATTTTTAAACTTGACTCTATATTTATGTACAACAACTCGTTAGGCATCATTCGTCCAATGAAAAAAGAAAAACGTCTGCCTCGATTATACACGTACTTGCCGACATTAGAATTAGAATGCGTGTTCACTGTGCAGGCAGAGCAGTGTATGTGTATAACCGACGAAATGCATCTCACCTTGTCGTTTTATGCGTTTTCAACCTGTACACTGTACACTTGCTTTCTTTCTATACTTTTATTGCACTCTGTAACATGTATTTAGCTTTTTATTATTTTTAGGCATTTCTTTTTCAACCTACTTTATGTATCCTAGTTGGAGTTCAATCTACATGATGATATGTTTATTCAATTAAATTTTATGTCAAATTTATCACAGATGTCCTGTGGATAGTAAGCTGATGTCTCCATTCCGCGGTTCGTCTCTTGAATTTCATTCATTAAAGTATTATTTGTAAATTGTTTTGTATGTAATTTAAACGGAATTCGAACAAGTTTCATAATATTGGAAAAATTTGATGCAGGTTCCTTTTCACACTCGAACTTGTACGAGACGCAAGTATTTGCATATCTGAAGACCTTTAGGTACATATTTTCTTGTAAAATTTACAACATTACACGTTTATACATTATACAGTTTTACAGTAAAAAGTTGAGCTGATGAAAATACATGATTTTTTCTTGGTTTTAGGTTTACGGGTTCTCCGGCACTGTACATTGAGTGCGACGTGCGTATGTGTCATGGACAATGGTAATCGCTTTAGTATTTTCCATTGCAATCATTATTTTTTTAACCTTAAAAAATAATAAAATTAATAGAATACAATTTATACCAATAAATAAAATCATATTATGCATTTTATTAAAGTCCTAGTCAGCCATGTTACTGGAGAAATGTCAAGAACGTCCAGAAACGTTCCGTCGAAGGTTATGGAGTGGAGCAGGAGAGAAATAGCACTTTATCCGAGAAAACTAGTTTGTTCCAGGCGCTGCGGGTACTACAAGAAGACGAAGAGGATGTGAATGCACTCAAATCCGATGACACAAATCCAGAGAATGTCTGCCTCAAAACTGGAGCATTCACTGCTATCATCGGTAAATTATTATCAACCATAACATTTTTTATATTCTCTTTTTTATATTTTTGAATACAAATTCCACATTCCACATGTTACTTTACTTTTTTGCCGTGTTCTTCTCAGGTGGTGGAACCTTAATTTTGGTGCTGTTGGGCATCGTGTCCATGATTCTGTGCTTCAGGCTCCGTCGAATCAAGGAAGTTAGTGAGACAGACTCTGACATCCTACGTCCATACTCTCATCATGCAAGTCATCACCATTGGTCCGCCTCATCTTCGATAGCCAAACCCCGAGTTTCATAAACCACTCAACCCACCTCAGTCTAGTATTTAGTCTAATTATAATTACAAGTATTATTTTGAATGATATTCATAGGTATTTAGTTAAAAAATGGGAGAGTATACCCACAAGTATCTTACATTGGTGATATACATACATACATTGTCATGTTTATCATGTTTCCCTGTCAGGTCCAATTTGAGAAAAAAGCTAAAGAATGAAAATTTTGCCCTTTCGGTGATTTCAAAGGGAAACGTACAATGTTTTTGATCAGTCTGCAGAATTAGGATCAATTTCATACATAAAAGTATACAAAACGATGTAAATGGCTTTAAATAATGTACAAGTTAATAAGCTTTTGAATGTGTCGTTCATTTATTCAATCATTATAAAATAATATGTATGTCAAAAAGCAATACGTAAGTATATGGGTAAGTAAATATACTTAAATTTACCACAAGGAACAAAAAGCATGTTAGCATCATGTTGTTCAGTACCTAAATAAGCAATAATAATAATGTAGAATTTTATCGCTATTATGATAAGTATTTAGTTAAATGTAATAACTAAACTGATGTGTATAATATATTATAATATATATCATAAGGGGAATTGAGTTTCTGTTTTCCGGCAAAGCAGGAATAAGGGCCCCATGTACGAGCAAATTATAATAAGGCTAAAAAGTATGTATAATCTATGTATGTAACTACAACAATGCAAGAAAAAATTGCAAAGAATCTCAAAATAATTGAACACGTTTTACAATATATGTATCATAGAGCATAAAGTACCTTCAAATTTACATAGGTCATAGATCATAAATAGCTAATATCGTGAAGTGCAAAAAAGTCTGCTGACTTTGACTTTATAGTTTAAAAAGTTTTGTTTCCGTTGTCCACTGGCAAAATGCACAAAGTATAACATAGTAACTGTTGGTGTTTTATCAAATCAAAAATGTTTCTTAAACTATAAGGTCAAAGACATATTTAAATATTAAGTTTCTATGTCGAATTCCTACATAAAGAAAACATCTGTGTATTTTGGTCACAAAAGTAAGAAAATATACTTATGAGAAGCACACATTTAAAATAGGTATTTAGTTAATAGTTAATGAACACTGTGAGAACAAAAGGATGCAATTTTATACGCCGGAAACATAAAATGATGTAAAAAAATTATACAATAATATTTTGTACGTTTTGATAGCTTTTTAAAGGATATAATATTTTGAAATTCGTAATTTTTCACCAGTATACAAATTGTGTAAGTAATATAGAGAAGAGAAGCATAACTTGGTACAAAACGATTGTGTAAAAAGTAAAAAGCCGTAGGAAGAACGTTTTCTACTATGGAGACTTAAACGTTGCTATGGTATTTTCACGTCACTGACAAGTTATAGTTTTACATTGTGTGACATGAACAAGAATTTTAGGCCGGTGAAAGTTACTATCATTATAAATTGGAACTTTAACATGCAATAATGACGTATTATTACCATTATTGGTGTTAAAGTAGTACGTGCTGTCTACCTAATACCTAATATATAGTTTAGTTGTAATTTGTAATGCATTTTAGTAATGCGCAAACACACAAATAATTGCCTTGTTTGTGGCAATCAAATAAATAATATAATAATATGTATCCTGGTCATTCAAATAATTAATATGGAAGGTAAATGTGTTTAGATTATATATATTCCATATTTATACTTATAAAAAAATGTAACCAGTAAGAATAAAGTTTGGTGCCAAAGGAAGAAATGAAAAATTTTTAAAAAAAACCTTTAAATATTAAATAATTGGTAATGGGCTCTAATATTTTCTATTTTTTTATGTAAGTACTCTTTTGCTCCGAAATTGTAAATGTAACGGTGATAGAAAATTATAATTGGCCTTAACTGCATTTCAAAAATTAAAGTTTAGGTATACGTTTCTGGCGTTTTGGGAACTCTACTGATGTATTTAGTGGTTATGGTGACCTGGGGGTTTATTTGTATTATGTATTTGTTTTCCAACTTTAATGTGATTTCGATTAAGGGTTTACTTATAAATGTATCTTCATATTTTGTAATCCGTTTGTAACGTATCCTACCCAATGTAAATAACAATAACTTTTAGCTTTAAGATTACGAATAAATATCCGTATATTGTTGTATTAAATGTTATGCTGTAATAATAGCGATATATTATTACAAAAACTACATACATTATAGGTGAACTACATAGCCCGTACAAAAATGTTAAAAAATATTAAGTACACTACTGAAACTCTTAATGTATCCGAAAATTTGCCCATCTTTTTCGACGGACAGAATCGGTATGTACCAGAAAATGTTGAGCCTGAAATTGCAATTAGTTGAAAAGAACCATATTCGAGTCATTTTTGACTCCGAGTCAAGTCATTCATCGAAAGTTTGAAAAAATTATTTTAAACCATTAGATTTATCAAAAGCCTAAAACTATTTGAAGTTTAGAATTTAATTTTTATTCTATCGCTGGAAGAATTTCTTTTGCTGACATGCGAAAATCTAATTTTCTCATTTTTCTGGCGTCGCCTTGGCGCACCATGCATGACATACGACTTTCTCTGTCGAAAAACATGGACGAATTTCCGGATTCTACAAACGTGCTACGGGAAATATAAATGTATTTAGTTAGAAACTGTGCAGCAAACCACTGCTAATGAGTTTTTTAGTGGCAAAGTGTATACTGTATACAATTTTAAACGCTGTTGAAGTTACCTCTAGAAAGTACCTCGTATCAGTGGATAATACTAACAATAATGAGGTATGTAACAGTTGAAAAGTGGTTTGACTTTCATACTTTTCTAATCTGTATGATAAGGTGATAAAAATGAAGAAAGGTTGATACAAAATTAGATAAATTAAGTCTACGTAAAATCGGACATAAAGCAAAGATTTTAAAATGTCCAAAAATGTTCAAAAAAACTGAATAAAGAATAATTTTAACGATGAATAAGGCGCAGCTGAAAAACTAACACAAGGATTTTTTTCATACAAACATAAAATGTGTGCATGTTAAATGTTCATATGTATGGAATTATCTATTATCTATACGGCATGTAAGAATGTGAAATGAGTTTAGATTTGAAACAGAACTTGGTACAATATATATTTAGTAGTACTTTTTATTCATTTGTCCGTATTTATCTTCTCTTGTAAAGTAGTATGTACTGTACATTTATTTAACGAATGCACATGAATTTTAATAATATTATAACAATAGACAATCATACTTTCCAGACTCTTTTTGTTACCTAAAATACAAACACATTTTGATTTCCACACACATTCATTCATTCTCTCGTCCATTCATTCCTTTTCATCAGTGTTTTTCGCGCATACTCAAACTCCAAATTCTGTTGTCTAACCTAATTTCATTAATTTTAATTAACTACAGCTATTAATCATAGTTTATAATATATATAATATATGTGTATTATATCATTTTTATTTTATTATTTTAAAAATTATCATTATTATTATTATTATTCAGTAAATTAACAGTTACAGGCGGTAAATAAGAATTTGGACTGGGTTTGTGCAAGTGTAAAATATAAATGCCAAAAGTGACTAGGAAATGCTTCTGGCCCTTTAAAACAAGATTTGTTTTACCAATCTGTAAATGGTCAGAATCATCGCCTAATATAGTCACTGCAAATCAAGTCCAAATGTTTATCCACCACTCGTTGTTATCCTCTATTTAGTTTCGTTTGGATTTTAACATGATGTACATACTAATAATAATAATGTGCACTAACAGCACATTAAACTATGATATAGACGCGTGTGTATATAGCACTAATAATAGTTGATATAATATAATATGTTTCTATGTATTTAATTTGTATTAGTTTGAAAATGTGATTAAATATTGTATTTAATATAATATATGTTTATAATATAGCCTCTCAAGACAGCAGCCCCTGGGAGACAAATTATTACAAATTATCTTCGTTCGTTTTCTCGCTTCACCACACGTTGACGTTGATTATATATATGAACAAACTACAAATAATGCAATAGGTATAGTGTTCGTAAATTTACTGTTTTTTTCCTCTCGTCGTACTGTCTTTTTCACATTTAATTTAATGGCAAAATGACATTCTCTTTTCAATCTAAAGACCACGCAAGCTATAACTTTAGTCGCTATTTGTAACGAAGTTAAGAGGTTGGTATACATAGTTGATTGATCTTGATAAATACAATTAATATGAAAAGACTGGATTTACTCGTAAAATTTGAAGTCGTGGTACTCTTTACTTTCGTTACAGTTTACAGTCGAATCGTTATTACATCAAATATTCTGCTGTGAAGCTACTTCATCAGTTAATCGAAAAGCAAACTTCCTCTCGGTTTATAAAGCGACTAGAGTTTACAGCTCGGGTTGTCTCACAATGGAAATAAGATGCCCTTTGCTTATTGATTGCGTCGCTGTGTATGTTTGGATACAACTATATAATTATTTGTATTATGTACTAGTAACTTGTAGTTTCATTATGGTTCATTTAATGTAAATAGTCGACAGCTTTCGCATGTACACATTACATGATTTTTTTATAGTTAGATAATCCCAGGTAAGTATATAATCAGTTATAATATAGGTATATTATGTATATCATTAATCGTTATTGTAATAAATAATATTATGGTCTCCACATAAGGTTATTGTTTAATGAGCGACGATGAGCGAAATCAATGAAAACATGAATCAGCAAATAGAATGAAATATAGCCTAACACATTTTGGCCCTAATGCAAAATCATTGGAGAAACGTACGAAACTATTTATAAGGCTATTTTTCATTCTAGAGAGCCGAAACATTTATCGATATTTTAATAATAAAATTAACCCAATAAAGAGTTTTTTAACCGCACTATAAATGGATAAAGCATGTGGGATCAAATAGCATACCGTTAAATAATAACATGTAGTACATTCACAAGTACACTTCATAGTAGATTTTCTTTCTGTCAATATACATGAGGATTTTCATCAGTTGAGTTCAATCAAATCTAAAGTATTTGTGATTGTATTATAAAGTTCTATTTGATACTGTTGCGGAAGATATACTGTGTACCACGCAGTTACTTGCTTGAAAATTTCATTAACTATAATATTTCTTTCGCTTTTTTATTTAGTAGAGAGCTTTCTTTTTTTCACGATTAAACTGTACACATGTTAATACACACAAGTTACTCCAGATTACGGAAAAGCATGGTCATTTTGGGTTCGATTTTAGATTTGTCACCTGAATTTTAACACCATCAGAAACTTTTAGAAAAAGTATTTTTATTTCATCCTTACATGCTCCTTGAAACAATCAAGTTTGATTAGCCTTCATGTGATTTGCAATTGTCAAGTGAAAGTATACATAATGGTATTAAATCAGAAATCTCTAGTGTAAAAAAAACGTTCGCGTAAGACGGAAAAAACAAACAAACGTTTCCGTAATCAAGAGGAGAGTCCTGTGAAAGTATACACAATTTTTCCTTCCTTGCAAGTCAAACTATACAAAAAGTAAATGCAAGCCATATTACATTATAACATTATAAAATTATTGCATCTCATTGATATCGATTGTGATTTGCTCGTTGTGATAGCATTATTTGCAAGTTTAGTTCAGATTATAACGGCATTATGTATTATTATACATTTCATGAATAATATTTTAACAAATAATAGCATTATGATAATAATATATAGTATGATGACTTTTTTCTAATATTAAAACTCACAAATAATATATAGATGCACATTTAAATTATTAACAATATTTATAATAATTATTAATAGATAACAAATGTTATTTAAATAGTAATAATCAAAGTAAATATCGAGACAACAAAAGGCTAGAAAAATAACTACTACAAAACGTCAACTACGCTCACATAATTATAGGTAAATATAATATAATATTAACATTACATGCCACGGGTTTTGTCATATAATTTATGTAAAAAAAGTATTTTACTGTTTGAAGCGATGTATGTACTTATTATATGGCACACTA
>JAQIVE010002873.1:0-18461 GCA_034698285.1 Sminthurinus bimaculatus | reverse complement strand
ATTTTGGCGCCCCTTAATCGTGGCGCCCCTGTGCGGTTGCACAGGTTGCACATGGTACAAACCGGCCCTGTGTACAAATGTGGTGTCCCGCGAATTAAGATTTCCACCATCAGATATTAGTGAGCACGAATACATACATTGCGTAATACTCGATGGTCGATGCTAGATAAAAAAAGTCGGTAATTGGAAGAAAACATTGCGACTTTTTTTATCAGACATGAAATGAGAGGAACAAACAACTAAACTCTGCGTCTCGATTTTGTATTGACAATTTTTCCGATAAACGTCTGTCTGCTTGCTTGCCAATAATTGGCAAACTCGTCATTTTTATCAGGTACATGCTACAGAAATAAGTAAATAATCGTGGAAATGCTTTTATGGCTTTTTGCTCCTGTTTTTTGAAAACTAGTTTGTTGCTTTTCCCCGCATTGCATTAAATTATGCAATTTTGCTATGGTGACGAAAAGTGTGAGTTTTTTTAATGCAAGATTTTTTTTTCAGTCTATGTAACTACTTGTGTCGACTTGTGCTGCTCGGCCAAATTTTGAGATGAGCATTAAACTAATGGAGAGGATGAGGGGAAAGACGAGAGGACCATCAAGAGATGGAGAAGATGAGGATGAGGATACAAAACTTCAGTTGTTGGCGTGGCGCGTTTTGGGACACCGGGTGCGTGACGATATTTGATTCCGCCGCATGAAGCACAATCAAATGGCCTAAAAGAGAGAGTCGGAGAACGAGACAGAGAAAACGAATATACATGCACAAGATGAGGAGACAAAACTCGGGATGTTTTATCCAACACTGCTTCTTTAAAAATTCTTTTTATACAAATGGGATACTCGTGCAAATGCATGCATGCACGATGCAGGGCCTTGTGAGTACATTGTACATGGGAAATTTCGGGGAGAACCCGGCAACAGGATTTTCCCTGGTATAATTTGAATAGAGAGGGAAGGACGCGGATGAGGATGTGAAAAAAGCGGGAGAAGATTTGTGGCTTGTTTTGAGACGATGATTAGGCGCTCCATTTAAGGAAACAATAGAAAGTTTTCTCCAGTTTTTGCCCAACTTTATTCTCTCTCTCTCTCTCTCTCTCCAGCAAAAGTATTACCAGTTCCAGAGCCAGAGCCCAGCACCAAACCGGCAGTGACATGGTCTGTATGCATGTATGTATGTATGGAGAAGCGGGATAAAGAGCAGGAAAAGTGCAAACAGTTGGAGTTGGACTCTCTCTTTCTTCTCTTCCTTCTCGTGCAGGCATAATTATGTTACATGTACGTATATTGTATGTGTGTAGAGACTGGATAGGAAATGGAGGGAAATTCAGTACAGTCTTCTCTCAATTTGGATTCTCTTCATTTTTGTGCCACATGAATACACAGATAAATTTATCCCTCCCTTATCCCTCGACTTTGTCAGTCCCACTCCATACTCCATACATACATACAAATATAATGGTAAGACAAAAAGCAGAGGCGGAATCAAGTTGCTTTTCCTACTCCTCCAAATCTCGAGAGCGGGAGAGAGAGAATGCATCCAAATACACATAAATACAGTGCAAAATGAGCTAAACAGCTTGGAAAATACATGAGATGCCTAACTACATACTCCATACATAGATTGGAGAAAGCCAAATCCCCACAGCCAACTTTTCTTTTTCACAACACAAACCACGGAACACTGAAAAAAGTAATTTGGCTCATTTTCCTTTGTAGATTCAACTAATACATATTATAATACAAATGCAAACTGGGAGGCTTTCACTTCAACTTTGGGTTTGAGACAGTCAAATTTCCCGGTTTTTCAATATTCATGCATATTTGCATGGTAGGATATATTTAAAAAATAAACTCACCAAACAGACGACCGGCCTCCGCGGTCGGGATCACAAAACTTGATGTCCAGCAAAATACGGACAAAATGAGGAGAAGAAGATGTGTCTGTCCTGGATAAGATTTGAATTTTGATTTGAAGCACAGTCTCAAGTCGGACACTGAAGTTCGACACCTTCTTCCTGATGTTTTTACGGTCATTTTCGCGTCTTTTTCCATTTTATTGGGTTTTACGCACATGTTTTCACAAATTCATCAATTTTTCGCGCGACTTTATCACAAAACACTTTTCAATCACGAGCTTTCATTGAAACGTTGACTTTCAGCACATTTTTACGTGTACATACACATTTATACCCCAAAACTTGGAGTTGTTGTTACACCATGTTGACAATGTTTGTTAAAAACCGGTGGAGAAGTTAAACTTGGTTAACCTTTACTTATGGAAAAGTTGACTTGCTGGAAAATTATCATCACAGTCACACTGCACACTTGCTTCAAAATCAGACCGTGGTATTTCCTTGTTTGAGTTTTTTTTGAAACGTGAGATTTTGAAACGTGAGACAGCTAACTAAAAACTGTGATTCTTGCGTTTCATTCTACACTCCATTTAATTTCACACAAAACTTGCACAGTTACATGGCGAAAGCACTTTTTTACTAATTTACACATTAATTCAAAAATTAATCAATCTGTATAGTGGGAAAAGGAACGGTCAAGAATCGACGGATTTTCTGCATGGCCACACTAGCATCAGTAAAAACAAAAACCCGGGCCTCAGAATCCGAAACTGAGTCGAAACTTTTGAGATGGAATCTTATCTTTAACTTTACTTGGAATCCGGATCAGAATTCGAATATGGAAATGAAGGGAGGCGAAACTGATGTTGACTACTTAAAAATCCGCCGGAAACCCGGGATTCGTTCCCTCATTCATTCACTCCTTCCTCGGCACTTTATCCCGCGATAGTCACTACCTACCGCTTAATCAACTTCTTTTTCTCTCTTCTTTCTATTCATCTGCATCCCATTGTCTTGAACACCTTGAATTTTTCACAATTTTCCACGATAAATTCCTCTTATCCTTTAAACAACTTTTCTTGTACAACTAAACTCTAAACTTACGCACAAATGCACAGAATTTCACAAACACAAGATACACTTACGTAGAAAAACACACATTTCCAGAATTTACAAACACACGCTCACAACTCACACTTACATATACATACTTAAGATAACCACACAAGTTGACAGCACAAATGTCACGAGGATCAAGGAGATAATAATTAAATCAAGTGTACGGCCAAGGATGCCAGTAGCTAGTTGTCACCGTATATTTTGGAATAAAAATTGGATTGAGAAAATTGATGCTCGTGATTCGTGATAAAATATTGTAGAGAGAGACGAGAGGAGCAGCAATTCGAGTTCCGTCCGTCCGTCTTGTCCCAGGGCAAACTCACAACTGCCTGCTTCAACATGAGTGTAGGAAATTCGTTCCCTCGTTTTCGCTCTCACTGTGACTCTGTCTCTGTCTCGTTCCCTTTCTCGTCCCTCTCCAGCCTGATCATCAAGACAAACTTTACGGCGCACATACACACATGCATGCATCTACAGTATAGTTATCGAGAGAGAGAGAGACAGAGCAAGATAGAGAATGAATACAAAGAGGTTGAGAGTGTGTGTTGGGCCAAAAACACGCACTTGTTCTTCTTGCTCTTGTTCCTCTCCCAACGTTTAACTATTTACTCAATATATAGAGAATATATACAGAGATAGATACCTTGTTTAATACACAGTCGTCCCTTTTTTCACACAGTTATAGAAACTCAACTCAACTCAATACTTTTACTCATTCTTAACTCAACTCACATCATGTCCTATCGCATCGTATCATAGACACAGCAGCTTGCTTCTTCTTCTTGCTTCTTCTTTTTCCTTCATTTGATATAATAGAGTAATGTACGAGAACTCCCAACTCCACGAGACAGATTGATGTTTCATACACGGGCAAATTTATAGGCACATCTTCTTCACACTCTCTACTCTCTACAGACTAGATACATACATACATACATAGTTCCTCTTTCTGTCTCACGCTCTCTCTCTCTCTCTCTCTCTAATCTATGCATTGAATTGCATTGTATGATATTACATTTCACCTGCTCTATTACATGATTTCCGGCTCTCCGCTCTGCTCTGCTCTCTGTGTCTGTGTGCCAACTTATTTATTTAGTTAGTTAATTAAGAGAGTGTCGACAGGGCGAGTGCATAATGCACACGGCACACGAACCATAATACAATATCTAACGATAAGTACAGAATCTATCTATATACTTAAACTAAATGTGCTGATTACTGATAATTTTAATTCTACAATCGACATTAATTTGCCATTGCATTTTACATTGCATTGTTCAATAGCCAACAACTTACTTCCTCCTTTTGATTGTTATTGTTGTTGTGGGGCAAAAGGCAAAAGATGCTCTTTTGCACAACTTGTCATAAATAAGTGTATTATTGCTGCAATTTTGCTCATAATTATATGCGGCGAGAGCGAGAGATTCCGATTGCGGCAATGGGAAAGGACAATAGATGAAGAGGACGAGGAATATTGAATGATCTGATTTATAAATTGTATGTGTGTAGAATGGAAGCTGAGAGCTTGAGAAAGGAAAGGAAAAGGTAAAATGCAAAGAAGGGAAGAGGCAATTAGTGCAGAGGAACGTGTGCTGTGCATGTATGAATGTGTGCTTACAGCTTATGTGCTCATGTAAAGTGAGACTGTGTGAAAAAATGTGAGAAATTGCATCAAAGCTTCCCATCCCAGCAGAAGCAGCAGCAGTAGGAGCAAGAAGCGGAGATTTTGCTTCTATAGGTTCTTGTGCAAAAGGGAAATTTATCCTCTGCGCTCAAAAGCTCAGCCACATTTTTACATTTTCTATAATAATATACACACACAGACAAGACATGGAATCTTCCCTCCCCATACTCAGTCATAATGCACACGTTAAATCACACGAGAGAATGGAGTCTGCGAAGGGAAGCAGCAACTCGACAGATAGATAGATATTTAGTTAGCATTGGAATCCCACACATTTCCGATGCATGTAAAATAGTTTTACCTACCACGAATATCGAGCAAAAGCATGTTCGATTGAACAGATGGGAAATATTTTCAAAATATAAGTATGCTTTATATACTTTATAATATTATGCATTTTATGCATCTAAGGTTTACTTTTATATATGCATGTAGTATGTACAGAGGAATCTATTTTAATACATGAAAAGCATATTATGATAAAACACAAAAGGTACATTTAAGGAAGAACTGCAGTTTTCTTTTATTTTTTTCGCTAGCTGTATGAAAACAGCAGAGGAATGCGCATTTTTAATATTAATGTTTTCATAGAATTCTATGAAAACATCCCTTGGAAAAAAATCTGGTCAAAGTACCTCATAAAATTTTGACACAATTTTGGTAAAAAATCTTACCGTTTTTGAACAAAGTTTAATGACATTTTGATGGCAATGAAAATCTCATAAAAATTGTCAATTTCATCAAAGCTCATCAAATTTTTACGAGATTCGGCCAGATTGGCAATTTTTGACGAGGTTTCCATGACAATTCATCAAAATCTTGTGAAAGTTGGCCAAAATTGACCAGATTTTTGACCAAAACCTTGTCAAACTTTCCCATGACATTTTTTTCCAAGAGTTCCGGTGTGTTGTAAATTCAGATTTTGCTCAGTTTTTCACCAAACAAATTTTCGTGGGTCTCGAATTGTGACTTTGTTTATCTACATTTGTGTATGTGGCTGTGTTGAGTTACTTAATATTAAACTACATAAAATCTGGATTTAGACTTTTTCTCGTATATATTACTTCTTATTCTATGCCTAATGTATGCATTTGTATACCTTTGGCTTTGGAGTAATGACTCATGACCCTTTCCGCCGTTTTATGTCAGCCGCCGCCGCCTCCTTCTCCTCCCATCTTCATCTCCATCTTCTTTATCTTTCCCGTTCCTCCGGAAGTTCTGACTTTTGGTTTCTGGTCCGATCTGCTTTTGGTTCTGGTTTCAACCTATAAAATAAAATAAGGTCTCTGTCCTCAACCGTGTGTGTATATGTATTATGTATTAGCATCTTAATTCGACGCATTCCAATACTCCAGTATAATATATTGTACAAAAAAATGAAGAGAACCTTGGTGATCATTTGACACTGGCGGCGTAATGATCTTTCACTTTTTTTCCTATATACATAAAAAAGAATGCTCAAGATCTGTGTGTAAATTGTTCGAGACACATCAAAAAATGAAGGGCGAGGTGAAACGGCCAAAATGGAGATTGATGTGAAGATGAGACCAAGACCAAGAGCAAGAGCAAGAGCAAGATCAAAATGAAAATGAAAATGAAAATGAAAATGAAAATGAAAATGAAAATGAAAATGAAAATGAAAATGAAAATATATGAAGCGCGTTTGGTTCAAAATGGACCCTCGTTCGTCCGCTTTTATTCCAGCTTAATTAACTCTCTCAACTTTTGTCGAGGGAGGATTACGCGCATTATTAAATATTAAATATATATTATATTGCCGGGAATTTCATCTTGATCCAAGATGAGAAAGATGAAACGTGTCCACACAACGTCAAAGTCAGCTAAAGATATTTCACCATTTACGAGCCTCGAAAAGTCTCCAGTCAATAATATTCATTTTCTTCCATCTTCTTCTTCTACTTCTTCTTCTGGAGATGAAAATTCAAATGGAAATTCTGGAAGACGCAGCTTCATACTGCATACATCCAGCATATGTACAGCTGGAATTTGGAATTATTTCCTCATCTCGTTTCCTCCCTTGTAATTTGTCTGTCCCCTTGGATCTTTGTGGATCTGGATCCAGTTCTTGGAGCTGGAGCTGGAGAAATGCCCCCAGCTTTTCTGTTCCACGAAAGTCTTCGTCTTGGAGAAACTGGAGAAAACGAGGGTTTTGGGTCCTCTCTTTGGAAATAAACTGGAGCTGGAGCTGGAGTATACGCACAGAAGATCGCGGGGCAAATTGCGCCCGCCCATGACCTACAGCATAATCAAATTATTATAGACAGCTGAAATTTGAATTTTATGAATATAAATTCCTCAACGTGATGAAAACCATCAAATTTACGGCCAAAGCAGCACGGGAATATTCCAGGCGAGGAGGAGCAGGAGGAGGGAAAGCGGAAATTCAAACAGAGAGAAAGCAGAGTGAGCAAAATGAGCGGGGGAACAACTCGCCTTTAAAGATGACGAGAAGCGCACACAATATAATATAATAAAATATTGTAAATGGCTTTTAATTTCCCGTTTTACGATCTCTTCTACACCCATTTTGTCCCTAGTCCGTATGTAACTAGTGTATACGTTTCCCTTTTCTCTCCAGATCTTTATATGTACATACTCCAGTTTCTCCAGGTTCCTTCACTGAATATGGTTCCAGTATGTCTGTAGTCTGTACATAGGCTGTATGTATGACTCGGTCATCATGTAAATTTTTTATACAATATTTGCCGTAGACTCTCTTCTTCTTGTTTCTGCGTCTCCCTTTTCCCTGTCCTCTCGCGTCTCTTTTTCTCTGAGCAAATAAAATCAAAAATGCATGAGCACATTTGCACTTGAAATTAAGGGGAAAGGCTATGTACATTGTACATGGGATACGTAAGTATAGATACATAATGGAAAAAAGACGAAACGATGCTTTTTTACACATAGGAGGTCATATTGACGCTCAAATATTTATTTATATCATATAAGGTAACCTTGGAAATTAGTGTAGGAGAAGAAGCAGAAGAAGAAAGCTCCTTTGAGAATTAGTGTGTGCGCACATATGTAAGTAAAGAGATACATACAATAGGTATGTATTTTAACATTTAAAAAAAAAATTTAAATGCTAAAAAATACATACTTAATAGTGGCCGGAAAATATTCAGAAATAAAAGAAACGTTGTGTGTATATTTATTTTATACGGTAGAATCTCGATTTTAAAAACTATGAGAGGTTGATACGGTAAAACCTCGAATTTACTAACCCTCGATTTTGTCAACTATTTTCTGACAGGTTCATAAAGTAGAGCCTCGATTATACGAACCCTAGGTTTTATCAACTAATTTCTACAAGTTGATACATACAGTGGAACCCCGACTATACGAACCCTCGATTTTTAATGGTCTGCTACCTTAGCCATAGTCTGCTACCGACATTTCAACTTTTCAGGTAATAATCAAGGATATCACATATCCCTTGAAATTACTCCCTCGGTTCGTGCTGTTTTTGGTGAGAAATTTAAAATTTTCAAATTTTAAGCAATCCCTCGCAGTTTGAAAAAGGGTATCTTGAGACATAAATTTAGTCAACCTCATTTTTACAAACTTTTTGATTCTAAAAACTTGTTTGGAGCGGACTAGCTCTTGTGACCCGGGTTTCTTCTTTAAAATCAAGGATTTAAATTCCGCAAATAACCATCTATCGAAAAATTCAACTTTTTAAAAAAAAATACAAGGTTATCTCTTGTATATATAAAATAGTTTACTTATGCACCATAAAACTTGCTTTGAATCCCGCTCCGTCCCAAGGGTGTCTCTTGTGGTATCTATTTATCTACTCAACCGCGATTTTATCAGCTTTTTTGAAACGGCCCATTTCATAAAATCGAGGTTCTACTGTTGGCTTGAACTAAGTTCAAAACTGAAAGTAGAAAAAAGTGGGACAGCTAATGATCGACTTGGCCCATCTTTTTTTCACGTTGTAGGAAAATTTTGACTGTTTTCCAAAATTTTTGGAATTCTAGAGATTTTTGTGTTATAAAAACATTCTACGATAAACAGATCACATGTACATATTTTTATTATGCATACAAACTGTGTGAACTTTGAACTTTCATACTGTATCTACTATCTGCATACAGAATACAGAGACCATGAAAAAGAGCCGGGGAAACAAACAAACTCGGACCTTATTATTTTATAATGAGAAAGTTGCTCCTAATTTTCATGTGACACACTGAAAATACAGAAAATAAAATAATACACTGGGTAGAGATCCAGCTGGAAAGGTTTGTTGTGCTTAATATAATATAATATTGTAATTTTATCATTCTAAACGTCCTTTGCTGTCTATTTATGTGTGTGTACCTACTTACTTACTTACTTACTTGCTTACTTACTTACATAAACACAGTATTAGGCTGGCACTTGTTTGATGTGATTTTTTTTCAAAAGAGAGAGACAAAATAAGAGTCAGAGAAAAAGATACATATTAGAGGAAAGAGAGCAGTGTGCAGTCTCTGCTTGAATTTGGTATTTGGTCCAACTGACGTGACTCACTCACTCATTTACTATGTATGTACAATGTACACTCGACTCTTTAATTATTCCCAGTGAGCAGAAAAGTAAAGTTCAGCTTTAAATTTACTCTCTCTCTTTCTCTCTCTCTGTCTTTTCTTTGACAGTACTCCTCTGTCCTCTTTCTCTCACTTTTTGCTTCACATCAAATAGAGTGACAACAAACAGAGAGAGAGAGAGAGAGAGAGAGAGAGAAAGAGAATGAGTCGGAAGGACAAAATAGGAAAACATTCTTGCTTTGCGAATCCAAAGTTAAGTCGGCTTGATTTTCGAGGAGTCATTGAAACGACTCTCGTACATACAATATACAACATACAACGCCAGATAAAACGACAAAACAAACGGACAAGAAGAAGAATTTAAAATGTACCGAGTCAAACGAGTCTTTGTGTACGTATAGATACTTGTTTGTTTGTTTGTTTGCTTGCTTGTCCCCTTGTTTTTCCTTTTGCTTACAACTTCTTGACTCCTCGTCTCTTTCTTTCTTTCTCTCTATTTATTGTTGATGATACACACAGGATTCTCTAGGAAATATATGTATCTATGTATGTATGTATCTACTGCAATTGTTTTATATAGTTATACTGGAGCATCAGGCAAAGTTAATTTAACAAGTTGTTTAAGAAACAACTTACCTGTTTGCTCACAAAAAGTTATCCTACAAAAACTTATTTACTTATGATACAATAATAAGGTCAGCGTCGTCAACTGGACTGGAACCATAATCATAATCTTAATCATAAATTTTATATGAATAATGCATAAATATGAATATCTATCAAAAACCTTGAAGACAAAAGGTGTAGGTTGAAGTTTTGTCTAATTTTCACTGAAAACCTTTCTCTCATTTTATATTTTATTATGAATATCTTTAGTATTTCTTTGAAGTTCCTTCTTCAATTTCTTATTTTCTTGTTTCTTTTACAATACAGTAAAGCCCCGGATATAAGAGCCTCATATTTTAAACAATCCGCAATTTTAAAAATCCCCGATTTTAGGAACCTTTGATTTTAGCAATCCCCGATATTAAGAAAACCCTCGATTTTGAAAACCCCCGATTTTAGGAACTCTCGATTTAAAAACCCTCGAATCTAAGAACTTTTCCTATAATTAAGGAGCTGCTACCATAGACCTAGCCATAGCCATCTACCGAAATTTGTACTTTTCACTTGGTTCGATAATCAAGGACATCACATTTCACTTAAAATTACTTATTCGATGTGTGTATACTATTTCTTTGTAAAAAAATTCAAAATTCAAAAAATCCCGCTGCCTTGCAAAGGGTATCTTAAGCCGCCAAAAATCTACGCAACCTCGATTTTAAGAATTTTTTATTCTAAGTACTTTTAGATGCGTATAATCGAGGTTTTACTGTATCTAGACACACCGAACACCGAAACACATACACAATTTTCAAAATTTAGAGCTTTTACCTTGTTAAAATACCAAGTTAAACTTCAAGAAGCTTCATATTGTCGAAAAACATCAAAAAATCCTCATTTTGATCAAATTTTATGGGGAATTCGAGCAAGGTCTGCATCTCTGTACGTAATAAATATCAGAATAGCCGGAAAATTTGGAAAACTATAATATATTAAGTATATATATACTAGGTTTTATTATATTTTATCTTTTATACACATTCAATTCCATGCTTACTTACCTATACACCATTTTCTTTATCATGAATGTATAAAGTTACAAAGTAACTGATATAATATATTATACACAAAAGATAATACATGGAAGCCACAGATATGTAGATACATAGATACAAAGGATGATAAATTTAGATTTGGATTTGAATTCGGATCGGGAAATTGTGAGACGTGCTGGTATCTAAGCACACATACATAGATACCGTCTCCACTTTCGAATTGACGATACTCACTAGGCTAGACTAGACTTGTCTTGACTTGACTTTGTCTCTGCCTTTGACTGTCATGATACGATGAAGATGAGAGAAAAGAGAAACTAAACCTAGAAAGAAAGAACGAAAGGGAAAGTGAATGAAATCAAAAGTTGATACAGGACAAAAGAAGGAGCTGGATAGATCCTGGAATTTGAGAAACTATATATAATATAATATAATATACCTACAGCTTACTTGTACATATGAAAAAATCAGAGGCTGGTTGACTAGCTTGGCTTTGGCTTTGGCTTCGACTTTGGCTGAGAGGGGAGAGAGGAAATTGGCAAAATGATTTTTTCTGTATAGACAAAGGCTCTGGAATAAGATAATGCTGGAGGAAGAAGAAAGGAGCTGGAGAATCGAGCGGAAGGGAACCTTGAAGAAGAAGAAGAAGAAGCAGGAGGAGGATTGAGGATCTTCTTCTTGATTTCTTTTTCTGCTCCTCCTCCTCATTGAGGTCTACCTCATATATATATATATACATAGATAGATATACTCTCGGCCGGCTTGTCGCAAACTTAATTATGCCCCCACAGATCACTCCAATCTTTCTTTCTATATATTATATAATATAATATAATGTAAGTATACATACATACATCCGTATTTGTATAGCCGTGATACGGAGACAGCGGATGAGGTTGTGGCCGTGCATGCCGATGGCAGATTGTTCCCGGAGATTGTCCTTTTTAGTATGGGCCTTGTGCTGGATCCCTTGAATAATTTTTCTATACATATAGGTACACACAGATTCTTTATATAAATCTGCACTGTATACTGTATATAGTATATATATAGGCCTGTCAATTTATTTGTACAAGGGAATTGAGACAGCGTCGACTATACCGAAATACTGATAGAAATAGAAACAGACAGCCAGAGAGATTGAATTTTGACCATAGAGCATAGAGAAGAAGAGTGAAAAGATGACGGAGCTGTTTGGCTTTGGTTTTAGCTGTAGCTTTAGCTTTGACTTTGATTCTGACTTGTTCTTGTTCTTCTTCGAACCCGGACCGTAGTCGATATACGATACGATACGATAGAGAAGAGTATCTTCTCCGATAAATTATAATATAGAGAATAGAGAAGCTGGAGTTGGTTCTGGAGCTGGTGCTGGAACTGGAACTGGATGAGGATCTATCTATCTAGTTGCTGAAGAAGAAGAGGAGTAAGAGTAAGAGTAAGAGCAAGTGGAAGGCTATGAAATGGATGTCACGATTTTAGAAACAATGATGATTTATTGCGAGAGATTTAATTGGATTAATGTGCAGGGTTGGGTGGGTGCTTTAGTTTAGCTCTATTCTCTATTCCTCTAGACAGAGATTCTATGCTCTCTACTCTACTCTTGAGTAGTGAGAGAATCTATCTCTCTCTGTGTCTTACTCTATATTACGCTTCATTCAGTGTGGAAAGGTTGAGGAGACTCTTCTCAACTGACAACCACCACGACGACGACGACGACTTCTCTTTGATTCCACGCACCTCTCTCTTTATTCTCTCTCTGTCACGACGTATGAGATTAGCCCGATTCTAAATTGTCTGAATCAACCAAGCCTAACTAACCAGCAACCACTTTCTTCCTTCCATCTCCTCTCCTTTTCCAGAGTCTGGACTTTGTATTATTTTATATTCTATTATGTATTCTATTACTTTGTATTTCCCTCCCCGATCCTATTTTGTATCTTATTGTATTGTACTGTATGCATTTTACTCTATTTTTCAAGTTTTGTCTGTTCCCCCCGTCTTTTTATCTCAATTCACCATGCACGCTTTCTTCCATTTTCGTCTTCTCTTTGTTTTTTTCAGGTTGAGACGATGCAGATGCATGCTAAACTTACCATGTGACATGTGAGGGGGCAAGGTGCTAAAAAGTTGTGGGTATCGCAAATCCCGGGTATAAATGCTCACCCTACATTTATTTACATACTTACATACTACATACGTAGTTTATAGAAACAAATTCTAAAGAGGGTCCAAAGTTTCGGGGTGGATTTTCTCCTTGACTTGTCCACGCGTTGAGAGGATCAAACCAAACCAGAGTGTTTGTTTGTTGTTTGTTTGTTGCTATAGCTGATACCAGGTTGAAAAATGAAAAATCTTAAAACTTGTCGGAATTCCAGGAACGAGTAGAAAAATAAAACAAAGAAAGGGGGTGGGGAAATAGAGAGAGAGAGAGAGAGAGGAGGGGGGCTAAATCAAAGTTTCTCACAAATTCTAGGAATCTTTTCTTGAGCTCTTTTTCTTCTGGTCCCTTTCCATTCCATCTGTACTCTGTATACTGACTTTTATTATAGGTATTAATTTGAAACTCGACCATCGACTCGTCGTCTTCATGAGGATGAAGTCGGCGATGGTGGTGGGATGCGATGGTGGGAGTGAAAATGAGGGGAAATGAAGATGATGTGGCTAAATACTATGTATACATAGTAGAGAGTACGAAGCTCGGATTTCTTCGTCTTCTTCTTGTTTGCTCCGCAGTTTGAAATTTGAGGTTGTGCTGTGCTGTTTGTGTTGGCGTCTTATACGATGAGATATCTTGAGGAGTGGAGACTTACTTCTTGTTCTTGTTCTTGTTATTCCTAGGGAGGATCTTTCTGGTTTTATTCCGCTTGAGCATCCCGCTCATAAATAAATGCATAAATATCCATAATGCATAATGAAGTTGTCGCCATCTTCTCGTCCGCGTCTTCATCTTCATCTTCTCCCTTTTCAAGAAGAAGTGAAAGTATCATAGATCGTGCATACATACATACATGCACAATTCATAAGGACGGCAAGTGCGGAACCGCAGCCATAATGTAATAACTATAAGAGCATCAAGCACAACAACAACAACAGCATAAGATGAAACACAAGGCAACTCCAAATGCAAGAGGACAAGAAGACGAAGAAGGAGTAGAAAGACAAACAAACAGATGAAGATGAAGATTATTATTGCGATGGAACAAAGTTTATCCTCCTTATTCTCTGTCTTCTTTATTTTATCCAGCTCCAGATAAGCATGAAACTGCGGAGCAAAAGCCCAAAATCTGTACATTAAAATAGGAGAGGAGAGGAGAGGATGCCGGGGAAAGGACCCGTCGTTTTTTACGTGGGAATGGCCATGCCATGGCCATGGCTATGACGATGACTATGACGCCAACCATCACGATGGACCCAAATAATCATAGTAACAATAATACAAATAAATACCTGCATGTAGTTGTATCTATACCTATAGTTAGTACACATGGAGGACAATCATAATGAACTACACGATTTTCCATGTACAATGACACAGTTTGCTGTTTTTAGGGTGTATCGTGCAATGTTCAAAAAAGGCACCGATATCTGTACAAGCACAGGCACAAGTACAAACACCCAATAAAGCCAGAGAGAAAGATGAAGGAAATAATGAATTAGGAAATGTTCCAGTTCCAGTGGTTCATGTATGTATTTCTTTCTACTTGGATTGAGCCTCTCGAGGGATGGAGGATGGAGGATGGATGCAAGGAAGGAAGGAAGGACGGCATTCCAAGAAAAGGAGCTGGAGAAAATGAAGGGACAGAAGACAGAGCCAAAAGCTGGAGGAATAGGAAGGAAAAGCTGGAAGATAGAAGACGAAGAAGAGAAGCTGAATCAGAGAGAGAAATATGAGCCCGTCCCTGTGTATGTATGTATTTACTTGTCAAGTCTTTATGTATACTTGTGCTCTCGACTGTTGACTGTTGACTATCTGTATGTATGTACGGCTTGGTCAACTCTTATTCGTCTTCTTCTTGTTCCAAGCAAATAACACTTTCTTCAACAGACTTTATCCTACTTTTTCTTCGCCCTGTGCTTCTGTTTTTGTTTGTTTCTATGCTGGAGCTTCTACTTCTTGCGGGTTTAAAAGTAACAGAGGAAGAAAGAAAGAAAGAAAGAAAGAACAAGTTGATCTCTGTATTTTGTGTGAAAGTTGGAGAACTCGCACCCTATCACACGAATTATTCACCGACCCCACTAACTTGACTCTACTTGAATCAACTCTAGTTTGTTCTACTATACAACGGATTACTATACAAGTTGGCATTGTATGTACAATGTACATTGTAGAATTTTGTGTGCATACGCCTATGTATAAGAAACATAAGAGAGGGAGAATCATACACTTGAATGTACAGGTTAGATAAATATGTGGGTAATATGTACAGTGTACAGTGTACAGTACATATAAGGAAAGAGATGAAGCTCAACTTTCTTTCCATTCTTCCTGTTCTCTGACTCTCTCTCTTTCTCTCGTGCATAATGTATTGGACACCATTCAATTATTTTAAATATCCCTTTATTATAATCCCCTCTTTCTCTCTCTCTAGCTAGCTCCGCAATTTATCCCCCTGTTTTTTTGCAGGTGTGGGCAGGGGGCAATGATGATGCCAGGAGGAAAAGGGGCATGAATTGATAATTGATATGTATATGTATATATACTTGCAGGAGGATCAATGTATCTAGATAGATTGAAATTGAACGGGCCAGAGGAGGAGACTGCAGAGAATTTTTATTATATACTATGTGCATACTTTTTACCACAAAATGAGCGAATTGGGAGATGTCTGCATGATACATGCAAAATACAAAATATGCAGGGATGAATATAGAATATTATGTAAAGAAGGGAGGTGAGAAGGATACGAAGATGAAGATGAAGATGCGTCTCGGGCAAAGTTTTTAGCCGCCTGGACTTGGACATAATTTTTGATGGACAGTTGGTTTGCCTTGACTTGGCTCCTCTTTTTCGTCTTCTTCTTCCAGTTTTCCATCCTCTGGCTCCTCTCCCGCTCACAGCTGTTCTCTTGGCTTGGCTTTGGACTTGGACTGACGGAGAAGCTGTTTGTGGGGAGTAGAAAGTGAGAGGAAGGAAGAAAGTATTTCTCATGCATATTTCATGACCGAATTTTCACTCGGGCATCTCGGCGGCGGCACAAGGTAAGCGGATAGTACACACTACACTCTACACTGTACACTCATAAGTATAGTTGCAGTTGTTGTTGTTGTTGTTTCTGCTGCTGTAGTATTATACATAGTTTTGTATTTTGTACGTAGAAGAATCCTTTCCCCTTGGACTATCTTGGCTAAAGAGACTCGAGACTCAAAAAACTGCACAAGATTCTCGTCTTAGTCTATTCGAGCTGAAGCTGGAGCTAAAGTTGGTGTTGTGCTAACTCGAGCACGGTTTTACGGCCACCCTTTTTCTGTACATATACGTCGTCTTGTCTGACGGCCTCGAAAATTACGACTGTATTGTGCTCCGTGCGGCTCACGCCCGGCCATAACCCAGAATGAAATGGAATAACAGGCATAAACCAAACCAAGCTTTTCTTTCTTATAATACTACCCCGTTTTTTCTCCGCCACTTACGTACCTACGTACCTACACCTCCACCTTCCCCATGAACATAAACAAGAAATGAAACGAATATGTACAATGTACATACATACATGTAGAAGAATGGAAAAAGCACAAAGTGCCGGTCGATACAAAAAAAACGCACAAACTCAAACTTATTGACTCTGTTAATTTCATTTCGGGAGGTGTTCTCTCTCTTTTCTATTCCCTTTCTATAGATATTACCCGTTTTTTGCAATCGGTTTCACTTTCAATCCCGATTTTCCGTCTTTATGTGAGATCGGTCCCCGATTTCAAAAAACTCCCGGATAAATGCTGGCAAAGCTTTTTTCGTCCATTTTTCCTTTTCCTTTCCATTCGACTCCGTCAATCTCAGCTTCAGTATTTTTAAAGCTCTATTACTTGTGCTTTTGAAACTTGAGCATTAGGCATAGTGTGACGACGAGAGAGGCAAAAATATTAAGCATTTGGTCATTTCGTCATGCAGCAGTATCTAAGTGACGTTTAGCTTTGGCTTGAATCCTGGAATTCTGGAATTGACTTGAGCTTTTACTTATTGTGTAATATTGTACGCGGTTTTTTCTCCATATTTTGAGACTGGCGGCTCTTACAATAATAATAATAATAATAATAGCAATAGTAATAATATTGTCGTGCTCGAGCACCACGAGGCGGGATTATCTATCTAGTAAAATAAGCGGGAATGTTTTCGACTCCACGACCAACAAGAACGATCCCATCTCATCATCCTTCATCTCATCCCCTATATTTTATTTATTTATTTATTTATGCACTGTAGATACATTGTACAATATACTATACAGTATGTATCTTGTTCATCCTTCGGCTCTGCTTCATTTCTCTCTTCAACTTTGTGTCCAACGAATATTGATAGACACACACACACACACAACGCAAAACAAAATACACAGTCCGTGTGAAAGTGGAACACAACAAGAAAAAAAATAAATTCTCGCTGGTCCAAAGACAAAGAGGAAAAACCGTGGCGACTTGAATGTGTCTATATGTATTTATGTATACTTGTATATTTTGTACGTACATACTTGTGTATATGCACGGCGTTTTAGTCTGGACGAAGGACAATAAATAAAACTGCTGGGAATTTCATATGTACAATGTACAAGTGTACGCTCAACATGTAGGAAGAAAATAAAAAGCAAAAAAGATTGCAAGTGTATGGAGAGAAAGTGACTGGAAGAATGTACGTACAGTAAAATCTCAATAAGGGATACAACTTGATGAACAGCCCCACTTAACCGGATTGAATGGAATTTTCCCGCGCTTTTCTTCTTGTCAACATTCTTCAACTTTCAAGGAAATCGACCTACAAAACAAAAATGTGGAAGTAGAGCAAAAAAATGCTGTCGAGTCAGCTAAAGACAAAAAGTACAAGGTGTTAATTTCAAAGCTTTGTCTGCTGTATGCATGGATAATTGTCATAAATTGTTGAAAAGACCTTTCAATCAGTCAGGTTTTAAAATTTCCAGGGCAACATGTTATTATGACTTTTAAAGTTTTCTTTCAATTTTACTGCAAAAGTAAAAAATGGTGACCTAGAGCCAGAGTCAGTATAAAAAAAGTTTTTTTGACATATAAAAAGCTTGGCTACGTAGACGCAAGCTGAATTAAAATAGACTAAAACGTATGCAATCATTTTGGCTTGTAACAATTTCCAAAATATAAAGTCGTGTGTCATAATATGGCTTTTGGTATAAATTTACAAAAATTTAAGGGATTTTTGTATTTTTTGTTATTTTTTTTATTTTTTTCATTAAGCATTATGCTATAACATCGAACCAATACAAAGAACCCGTGGGTAAGACCAAGATAGTGCAAAATTGTCCACATTAATCTTTTCCATTTTTTAAACAGAACTTTGACCTCTCCTGTTTTCACGGATATTTTGCTGGGCAAAAGGGCCACAGTGGACAGAATTTCGATGGCTCTCA
>JAQIVE010002872.1:0-18462 GCA_034698285.1 Sminthurinus bimaculatus | reverse complement strand
CAATAGTTCAAACCTCAGAAATAAAATGTTTTTTGCTGCCAAAATCTTCGGCGAACCGGGCTCGCGAAAATGGATCATTTTTACATGCACAGTAATAATATATGTTCAGGGTCCACTAGAAAAGACTAGAAAAATATCTCATGCATTTAGAAAATGCTTTTCTGATGTTTACAAAGAATTATGAATCACATTCTTTTTGGTGGACCTGTACTCGACAAACATTTATTAACTTACTCTACTTCCGCTTGTTGTTTAGCCGCCTTGGACATTTCTAAATCTTGTAAAGCCCGGTCCCTCTCTGCAGTGTCCAGAGCCTGAAGATTTTTTGTGTATAAAATCCGAACATCTTTTTTCTTTGCTCTAGCATTACACTGTGGACACAGTTGGGATGTTCTAAGCCATTTTTCAATACAAGATTTTCCAAAAATGTGACCACATGCAAGGCAGGACAGCTATGATAAAATTAAACATTTAAAAATTAATTTTACATGTTGTAACTTTGGACACACGACTTACCATTTGTCATCAACCTATTGAATTTTATCAAGTAATTTTGTTGAATTATATCATACGTTTCGTAATACTCACTCTATGTTCTCCAGAATTTGCAAAGGGACAATAACAAATAAGGCATAGAAATCCGTCTTCATCATCTCCGGTAACATCATCACAGATTTTCCTACTTTTCGCCGGGGATGGCCCACCTAAAAAAACAAACACATTAATAATTATTATTGATAATAATTTTGATATTACCTTTGGTTAACAATTCAATGTTACATCAACAATGTAAAAGTACATACATTATATGAACTCTTTTCTCTTTCCATATCTTTGCATATATACAAAGATAAAAAGAGTTACACACATTATTACTTACAAGTATCGCCTTGTCCGGAGGTTAAAACGACCACGTCTTCGTCATTTTCATCATCTTGACTATCACTGTCTTCGTCTAGGGTCATGATTAAACTACCAACAACGTCCCTTGGCCTAACTTGTGCCCCTGGTTCCACTGACATATAACTTGCGGATGACGAGGATTGAGAGTCCAAGTCCATTGAATTTGATTAAATAATTAAGTAATTTTGTAATGTTTAAGTAATACAATAAACTATAGCCTTTCGTTTTAGATGCGAGATTATCTAAATTCTAAAAGTACTATAAGTAGTATTAAAAGGTCTCGTTTCTTAGTAACGTAGTTTTAGTCAACTAATATTTTTGTATTTTGTACAAAATAAATGTCCTTTTGAAAGTCTTCTTCCTTTTTCATTCGAATCTTTGAACTCTAACACAAAGTTCCAACACTTGTAAAATATTGGCTAAATTTTAGTACTTGAACTGTTTAAACATTGTAAAGCCGCTTATTTTTAATTCTGTTGCACTTAACTAATAGATAAATATTTTAATTTATTTTATTTAACATTTTTGCGTCTTGTGCTTGTCACAGCAGAAATAAATAAATGAATAAAGAATATAAATTATAAATTAAAGTTTATAAAAAATTTCATATTCGAAAGTTTCATTTCATTTGGTCGTTTTTTGGTGCCGCTACAATCCTACAGTCACTCGATGACAACAGCGGAAAGAAAAGTTAAAGAAATAGAATACAAAACTACAGAATGTGCATAAAAAAGTCAAAAGTAAATATTTTTGTTTACAAACATTTTTGCAAATAATCATAGTGAACTAAGTGCACTGTTAATTGTACAATAATTATTTTAGTAGGTTTACAACATCTTGGTGTTTGTTAGAGGATATCCATTAATATTGAGGTTGCTTAAACTGTACACAACATAAAAATATTACAAGCAATAAGTTTGCAATAGACATTTGAAGTTGAAACTCCACTCATATCACATCATTGACATCATCATCATCAATTGAATTGTACAATATAATACATAATAAACTACCCTTGAAATAGCAATATAAAGTTTTGTGCGTAACGTGTATTAAAGTGCAAATTACGTAAAACTGTCACAATATTAAAACTGGAAAAGCCTTTTGACGACACGCATATGGAGTAAGTTTTTACATTTCCTATTCATGCTTTAGATATGGTGTGTGTAATATTTGTCAAGTCCAGATGACGGATGACAGATGAGTTTTGCATTTTACATAATTTTGACATTTCACGTCAAAATAATATCCAAAGTATCGTTTTAATATGACCAAGGTCAACATTTTTTTTGTCACAATTGACTATCATTACCAGTCTTAGACAAATGTATCGTAAGTTATGCATAATATAAACTGAAATTAACTGCATGCATAGTTACTTAAGTTAATGTTAGAAAAATCAGTACCATAACATTTTTTTTTAAATTGTGTTTCATTTATAATTTCTAATCTATTTCATAATCAAATAAAAAAAACATCGTATCATGGTACATGCAATATGTAAATAAGTTAACATAATATGATTCTCTCCTCATTTTTCTCTTCAAACAAAAGACAAAAGACACGAAGGGTTGAAATGACCACAAACGATGATTCATGCATCATACACGTACAGTATTACGCCATTCAAACCAAGGAAGTAGTTTTTCAATAGCCAAGATAATTGTAACAATATTCCATGCAAAAAGCATCATTTAATTTTTAAGTTGTAAACCCAACGTACTGCATTGTGAATTGTAAAGTGTATTAGCTTTATTTTGTTCAAAAAAAGAAGAAAGGGAGAGGATAAAAATAGTTCATGTACACAACAAAACTGCTGGCTCCTGTCAAAGGTTTTGAAAAAAGAAAAATAAGGGTCAACGACTTTTTGTTTAATCTATTTACTACTTTAAAGGACACACCGTATATATAATAATATATCCGCACTAGAGAATAAATCATTAATGTCAAATAGCTAAATAGTAAATGGTACAGGCTAACATGCGGTCTAACTGCATTATGGATTATGGTCAATGGTTTTTGAACTTGATCTTTGATATGTATCTTCCTCGTTTTTATGTAGTACTAGTACGTTTACATATACACGCAATACGCAATATACGCATGTAATAGGTCACGGCGTGTGCACCCACATTCCACATAATATTATGCGTATATTGCGTGTATAAAGTACATAAGTATGCACATTATTGTTCTCATTCACAAGATCTAAGCGGATGTATGTGTATAGTGTATACTGTAAGTACTTACATACGATGTGCTCGTGTGTGTATCCATCTTTTATGGATTTTTTAATAAAAGTAAAAGCAGTTTCACTGCACACTTAAAGCAAAGATGGGCGATGATAATAATTGTGGGAGGACTACAAGCTTCAAGCTACAACAGACAAGATGAATAAGATACATAGCAAGATAGAAGGGGATAAAGAAAGAGAGAGAATAATAATAATAATTGTGCCAATTGTGGCGCAATAAAACACTCTGCGTTGACAATTTTGTGGCTCATTAAGGGTGAAGGATGAGCGGAAGAGGCTCTGTGCTCGTCCGTACAAAATCAAGTCCATCTTTTTCTTCTTTCTTTCTTTCTTTCTCTCGAAATTTCATTCCCAAGGTCTAAGAGTCATAAAGTCATTGCTTTACTTAAGCTATGAGTTTTTCAGGGTGATTTCACCATAGACTTATTACTATCCTTTTTCTGCCTTTTTCGTCCTCCATCCTCTCGACACTTGAGACAATGGCAGCTATGTATGTATATGTACAATCTACATGCATACATGCATAAGAAATTTGCAACGTACAATACGCATGTGGATAATATTATGGGGATTCTATTTGTTCTATAATTTATCCATAAATATGTATATATTCTATAGATTTTGGGTAATGCATGCATACAGATTTATTATATTATTATATGAATGCACGTGAATATGAAGATAGAGACATATAGATAGACTTTCATCTTTCCCCATTCACCATTCAACTTGGTCGTCGTCGTCATTGTCTATAGTCTATAATATATCCTTTCCACAAGTCAACGAGAAGGAGAGAAGTCCTTAGCTGAGAGGATGGAGACATTCAAGTCTAATGACGATGACTTTCATTGCCATTTCACCATCTCATAACTTTCTTGCAACCAGGCGAGGGAAAGAGCGAGAAGAGAAAGATTTGAGCATACTACACATCTATTGTACAAAAGTAGGTATGTATATGCACACATAAAGAAATTTTCATATCTCATATTATAATATACGTACATGTGGGTTTTATCACTTTATGCTTGATATATATCTATGTGTATGCATACATACATGCACATTAGTTCAAACAATAAGACTACCCGACTTACAACTCTTGCTCATGTCGTGATATGAATTTCAAGTATTGTCTGTATGTATAGGCATATAAACATGCCTATATATACACTATACATATACTTACACATACGCACACACCCACACATAACGTACACATCCAGGGGTTGAGGTGATAAAACTTGAAATAGATCCATGGAATGTTACTTTCTCGCACCGCGAATGTACTTCCTTCATTGACAAAAGCCCCGTCCTTCTCATCCTCATCCTTTCTTGTTCACACCGCGATTTTCATGACACGAGTCTTATGTAATGTACTTTATATGCAATATGCGTATATTCTTATTACCAATGTGTGTCTGTTTGATTTCTGTGATTCGTATTCAAATCTCATTGTGTTCAATGTTCTATATATGTTCTATATCTATTCAGTTCATAGTTGAAAGTATGAAGTTTAATGCTACGACTTTAGTAAGACGTTGCTGAATTCCAAATCTGCATTGTTATTGGTGTGGCAGTGGGATGGGAAATGATAAAACTTTGTCCCATGAGTTGAATTTTGTTCATTCTATTTGGACTAATACTGGTTAATTTTTCATTAGATGACATAATATTACCGCAAAAAAATAATATGATATCAATATGAAATGCCTAGGGATAGGGATAATTTATTAAAGTTTTTTTTCATGCTTCTAATTTTGTTCTTTATAGAAAATGTCAATTGTTTATTGAAATGGAATTGAAATGATGTATTTTTCATTATTTTTTCTCATTCAAATCTCTAACGAGGTAGAAATTCCTGTGAATTGGACGAGAAACGCAGTGTCCTTATCAATATAGGTGTATTAAATAGGAATAGGTAGTCCATGTGCATATTAAACTATATATTTTTTGGTTTCATATAATATGCGAGCGTACTTGAAGACCTTTCCCTTTTTCTTTCACAGCGTTCCTTTTCGATGCAAAAACTTCTTTTTTTCCTTTTTTTTCTAATAAAATGATGATTGGAACTGGCGACTTCACATGTAGGAACCCCATGAGCTTCCGTTTCAAGGCGAAGAGTATTGAAAGTATAGACGACTAGACTTTTTTCACGTTGCTTTTATTTCTTCTCCTTTCCCATGTTAGAAAATTGTTATCAGCAACAGCCGCTGCATTCAATCTTATTGACTTGAAGTTAGACAACTGTACCAAGAAATCGGATGAATCGAATCGACCGGTTAGCAAAAGCAAGTGTTTCGTGTCTTCGATTTCAACTTTTTTTTCTTCCCTCTCACTAGGTTATACTTGAAACTTAAATTTTTGAGAGAGGATTTCTCCGTGTACTCCTTTTTCTGCATCAATAGTGTATGGAGTATGGACAGAAAAGAGAAAAAAGGGACTTTAAGCGAAAAAAAACTTCAATGTATATCATATAACAGCATTTCGTGCTAGATTCAAAGTCACGGAAGATTTCAAGTGCCTGGCACTTCATTCTACATCCTACACGTCCCCTTTCATTGCGCATCATGTTCCAATAACCTTTTCTATTAAGCTAGATTTTTTATCGACTTGTACATACTATATATACTTATAATACAGTGTCATGCTTTCCGAGTGATGTATAGTTTGAAGCATCAGCAACATAATATATTTTGCCATGATACATTATTCATTATCAACCAAATTTGGCCAATGTTATTGTTAAAATTAATTTTTTAATGTACATCAGCCTAACAGGCATTGTTTGTTTGATTCATTTGTTCGTCCGTTTTGTTCCAGTTTCTAACCGCATTCATGTGTATGGATAATGGATAATGGATACTTTTACAGGATAATACATGTGTATAATGTATAATAGTCACAAGACGAGTCAAAATTAGACCCTTTGCAACAAGCAAGAATTGAAAGGCAAACTAGAGCGGTTATAATGATGAACGCAGATAAAAGATCGTTGTAATTTACATCAGAGCGACCATGGTATGGCGATATTGTATTACTTTGAGCTGGAGTATCATCACCATCATCATCATTATTTCTATTCATGACTCCGGAATTGTTATTATTACTATACTATTAGATATTAGACTATTACGAATTTAGATAATGAATTTAGACTCCGGATGTATAAATCGTTTATGTAGCTATATGTATACACTACACCCCACACAAATATGGTATAGTACACCCAGCGTGAATACCTTAATTAAACGGACTCAACCATATTTATATTGTGTATGAATCCTCTGTAGGAATTTCGACGTGTGTCGTTGTCTGTAAACTACATAATATGCATAGGTATTCATTATGTATAACATAGTTAGGGATAGGACAAAAGAAAGAACGCGAGCCTGGTTGGTATTTGATATCTTCGTCGTTCTCCTCCTCTGTCTTTTGCAGACTTTTGCTGCTACCTCACATACGCAATGTTGAACTGTGCATATTTTACCTGGATTAGTGTTGGAGCGGACAAACATAATAATGCTGAAAATAATAATAATAATAACTGGGTATGTTAAAGTGAGTTTAAAAAATCAGCCATATTTAGGAATCTCCAGATTTATTAATAATGAATCTTTTTTAGAACAACTGAGGAGACAGTGTCATTATATTATGGAACATAAAAATCTTTATTTATTTTTATACGGATAATGTACCCACTCAACTCAACTCCATCAAGGCAGTGTCCTTAAACGTACAACATAGTTCAACGCTCAACACGTATACGCTCAGTGATTCACTGACTTTTTAAATTCGCTGCATCATTTATGTATAGATATGCATACACACAAGTAAGAACAACAAGAAAATGGAAAATATGGACAAGGGTAGGAATGTAAGACAATCCGTACGAACTTTCTCCAACAATTTCGAGAGAGCGAAAAGCTCTATGCTGGAGGCACACAAATAGCGGCAGAGAAATGATAGCATTTTCATGCTTTCCCTGTTGGCATGGCTTGACTCCTATCCTCTCCTAGTGTGCAGAATCTAGTGGGAAATGACGAGAGAAAGAGAAAAGGAAAGAGAGAGAGATGATATTACTGGACGTACATATACAATACTAGTATCCACGTTGGAAGACCTTCCTAATACGGTTGAAATAGGAAATATCAAGCAAAGTGATCCAGTTATCTATATAATGTGCAGCATTAGTACAAAGTTTAGATGGAATAATAATAATAATAATAGCAGTAGTAGAAGGAGTCGTAGTCTCGTAGTATTAGTAGTAGTAGTAGCAGCAATCGGCTGGACAAAGGAGACACAGTTTCTTTGTGGACGAGAAATGGCGTAATAATTCAAAGGAAATGCAATCTCGTTTTGTGAGTGGAGAAGGATAATATTGCTTACTTGGTGGAACGCAAACCCGAGTATTGTGTATATGTGTGTGTACTCCTTCATTGGATATCCTAGTGCATGCTAGATACAAACCTTTCTTAAATACAGTTCATTCATCATGTCATGGTGTATACATGTGCTCTTCCTCCATTGTACGGACAGGAACAGACTTATAGACATAAGTGACGGATAGATATTTTGCTTTGTTATCTGAATAGGTTATTATTATGTATATTAGATAATATTATGCCATAGGACAGTGTGTCACGCATAAAATTACCTTTTCAGAACTTGCCGTGCATATTGCTTAACTTATGTATGATATTATTATGAATTCCCTCCTTCTTTATCCTCTTGATCCTCTTGGGGGTTTAAACACCGTAGGTGCCGAAATAGTAGCCGGCGTATATTATGCTCTTAGTTTATTTCAAAAATGTTCAGTGAAAATGTTACACTACACACATTTGAATGGAGAAAGTCTCGAAGACTAACAAAGCACTGGCTGTGACTTCAATATTTACGGTACACAAAAACGAGATTAGACAATTGAAAGTGTGGAAACTTTATAGAGCTGTGTGTATGAAATTTTAAATTTAATTAATTTGCAAGAATTGTTTTGGGAATCATAAGCATTGTCTGCAGTCTAATATAGCGAAGAAACTGGAGCAGTATAGAGTAGCACGTTGTTATACTAAAGATGTATGTATGAATGTACATTAAGTGTCAAGTATAACAATAATAATAATGTATGACTCAAGTAGAAAAAAGTTGTGTAACAAAATGCCTACAGATATCTTTCAGGGCTCAAAATGCAACTTCTATATAATATATGCATTTATATAAGCGCAGAAAAAGAAGACCACGTATATGCACCTTCTTTTCCTTATCACAATATAATTACTTTCTCCAAGCCGACATCTTATTTTCTCTGTATATGTATGTATATAATATGTAATGTGTAGACGTGTGGACGTGATTCTTGGTTGCTAGTGGTTTTCGCAATCTCCTTTTTTCTCCTTCAAGCTTTCTCCTTGACTCTTGGGGACATTCGTGTGCTCCATCCTTTGTTGGTTGTGTCCGAAAATACTCTGATGTATTCTTTTGTTGAATGCTCCGACATGTACGTATAGAGTGACGATATTTTTATCCCAAAGTTTCTTTCTTACTTTTGCTGACTTAACTGTTCACTGCTCCCTGTAATAAGAAAGAGTCAGTCTGTCGACTACATGAGCTACACTATACTGCAACTATTTTATAAGTTATAAGAATCTATGTCTTCTTGTCTGGGAGCATCTATCTCCTAACTGTGTGTGAGATACTATCTGAAATGTACCTTCTTTTCCTGAACCGCAATTTCAAGTTATCCTCCATATTACGTGGCAACCTCTTGGCTTATTGGGGTCCCATTTCAACATAATACGTCTTTTGCCATTTACTTTATTTAGCTTGAAGACTTGTTATTGAAATCTCATACCTACAATATCTATCATCTTTTTTATAGGAAAAATATTTTCCACTTTTTACCTTACGAAAGACTATACTGGTTTTGTACATTCTATATTCCCAATAGTTTTGGAAGCAGCAAGGCACGAGGGATACAGTTTCAAGTGAGAACGTTCAGTAGCTTCTAAAACAAAATCTTGAAACAAAAAGAGAATCTCCAGAATATGGACATGAGTACATAACTACATAGTATATAAGTATTCCTTTAAAATTATCATGGCAGTATACGAAAGGATACGTTATTATAAGATCGTTTTTTGACATTTTTGTTGAGGACAAATAGATAAAACTGTCATGTGGACATTTATACAAAAATGCATAACATTCTATGAATATTATTAATGATAATATCGAGGTTATGATTCCCAGTATGGGTTTAAGGCTTAACCTATGCATCACATATACATCCGGAGACTGTATTCATATTGTGCATTGTACGAATGTACATTTTTGAAAGCTTCTTCAAAAAGGTTACTTTGTTGACGTACTCATTTATGTATAGGTTTCATGATATTAGTTGAGTTTGTAATATCTTAAGAAATGTAGAGCTTACATAAATAAAAGTGGGCGTTGTAAATAAATAAAAGAGGTTGGAAATTTATGGTTCTTTGAATTTTAAATTTGCATAATGCCATGTCTCTCTTTTTCTGTTGGTTGGTTGCTGAATACTGAAGCTCCAAGTAGAGCTACTGGTTCTTCTCAACCTTTTCTTCTTTCTCTTTCTTTTTCGTGACAACAACAAAAGATGAGACTATTGTATATGTATAATATGTGTATGTATATATGCTTAGGAAGAATTTGGATCCGTCTTATCGAGACGGACTGTATTTTCGTTTTCCTTTGCTACACTATGCTCTTTTATATCATGAACTTCTGCAAAAATCTGTAAAGCAAAATAGGCTTACATATTATAAGTATATAGGTTGATGGCAAAAAAGGGAAAATACATAGTAGATGTGTGTACGTGAGTACGTTCATAGAAAATTGTACATGCATTATAAAAAAGAAATAGACAATGGAAGTTAGATTGAAACAAAAAATATATAGACCACACAATACATCTAGATAAGGATGCATACATTGTTTGAGGATAAAGGAGAAAAAGTGGAATCGGAAAAAGGAAAAAAGTCTTCTGGGGATGCAACAGCAAATGTGTCGCGCACTGAACGCTTTTTAGAGATTAAAAAGAGATTTATTCTTGGGACATGATTGTCAAGCTTTGTGGATATCACATCTTCAAAAAACAAGAATAAATATCGGCAAGACATGCTTTCTCCTCCTCCAGCTCTTCGAATGCAGTTTCAAAACATTATCTTGTGTGTGTTTGGTTGTTGCCTTGCGAACTTGATTTTTTGGCCTTAAAACACACACACATAGGATTGACTTTTTGGGTCTATGAGAAAGTAGGAGTCTCAAATCTCAATGTTTTGTATTTTGAATTATAAGAAGTAAAGAGCCTACCATCACATTTTCTTTTACAGTCAACTGTAAACGTTAAAACTAACCATTTTTATTCTTTATGGTGATAAGTTTGTTTTTTAATATAAAAAAACTAATGATAAAAACTTTTGCCAGAGCTGACTTTTATACTTCTTTCTAGGACGGGCAATATCCAGTTTGCAAGTTTACATTTAACAATTAATGAGTCTGGCCATTCATCTTCCAGTATAGAAAGATATTTGTCACTGCCTACTCTTTTTGTAATAAGGATGAAGATGCACCAGAAAATTTGACATTAGTTTCAGTTCGTGGTTTTCGGAATAAAATATTTCAAAAAGATGAGTTGAACTCGAAAAGTTGGATATAATATTCCAAGTATCTGCTGTTTTTGCTGATATTATTTGCTGGTTTCTCGAAAGATGGGTATGGATATAAATAATATAGTTTTGAGAACTGTGTATAGTGACACACGGGCAAGAGACTTCTTGGCCGTGATGCGCATCTATATATACAGGCAATATTGCTGAGACTAGGGTATAATCTTGTACTTTACCTTTATATTATTATCACTATTACCTAGCCTAACCTTCCTTGAAATTCGAAAGACGACGACGCAAAGGAGAAAATTTTTAAACTATACACTGTACATTTTGCATGTATTCACAATTCACAAGTATATTTGGTGATACAAGAGTAGAATATTTAGAGTAGAGAAAGGGAAAGACGAAAACAAAAATGTAAGGAGAAAAAGAAATTAAGTGGGCTTCAAAATAACTGTCCTCTCTTTTTCATCTTTCCCTTAGTACACCATTATGTACTATGTACTGTGTGTGAGGGCTCTAGAAATAAAGAAAAGTTAAGCTTGAGTGAATAGAAGAAGCAAGTACGTACTGTAGAAAACTTTGTCAAGTGCGCTCGTGTAGGTTTTTTTTTGAGAGACAGTACGGCGAAATAAATAAGGTAAGGAAAAGGAGAGAAAAAAAATACGGAAGGGAAAATAAGTAGCTCTTTTGTTTTGTGTTTTTTGAAAAAAAATATACATAAATACAAAGGCTAGATGGAGAACCCAAAGTTTGCCTCTGCTGAAACACCCCGTGCATTTATGCATTGACGTTGAGCAAGACAAGTGAAAGGGGGCTTAAATCAAAGACAAAAAAGAGCAACAATGTACCTATATTATTATATAATATCATATAGGTTTATGTGCACTTATGCATACATTTATGCATGTATATAATATGTACAAGGCAAAGTCATCTACGGCGGCGTCTCTTTTCCTCTGTCAAATCGTTAACTTGTATATGAAGAAAAATGTCATTTAATTTATCATGATTTTTTCTCCTTTCATGCCTCGGCGCTTTCTTTTCGTCGCTATTCGCCTCGTGATGCCTGAGACAATAGATGGTAGTTGACACATAAAAAGACACATGGATATAAGATTTATACAATGCGTATACGCATTTCTCACGAGGGAAAAACGGATGCGGAGAGAAAAAATACGGGAAGATCTCAATTTGACGACTTTCGTTTCTTTCCAGCTTGAAAGTGGAACGTTAAAAATGAAAACTCCAAGATAATAGTTGTTAATGTAAAGCACTCTGATTTTTATTTTGACGAGCGAGAGTGAAAGCAGTTTCTCCTTATTTCTGTGTAATTTTGTACTGTAGGGAAATACTTATCAAAGGGCTGAAAGAGCTGAGTTTGCTCTTACGGTATAAGACGTTGAGCCTTAAGAACGGCACGGTAGAAAATCCTTATCTGAGGCGTCACAGTCTATAAAAATTACTCAAGCAAGACGTACCATCGAAAATTGTGAACTTGATTTTTGCCGTATTGCTTAAATATTTCCTTTTAAAATGCATTTCTTGTGCATACATCAAGAAAAATCGAAATTCTTTTGGTAATCCGAAGTATTGCAAACAAAACATTGATTGATTTTGCCCTGTGTACAATGTAAAGCGATCATTTAAAAATTTAATGGCTTCATAGATAGTTTATTGTTTTGACTGAATGTATCACATTTTGATAGTGAATGAATTTGGAATCGGTAGATATGATTGTGGCTCCGAAATTTGACTGTATCAATCACCATTTCTTCATGTATCGATGAGAATTTGAAGGAAAGTAAATTTCTCTTGCTTGTGTTTTGTGATTACTTTCCTGTACAATGAACATGATAGAATAATTTATTTTAGTCTTTTGTAGTGTTTAAAGCCCCAAGAAGAAACAATAAAGATGGTATATACAGTAGATCAAGGACTACACTGCACTTAAAAGTAGATAAAATGAAAGTAGGCAAAGACCAATACAGAAGAAAAAAGCGGCGTACAAACGGACCTTTATAAAAATACAAAAGAGAAGAATTTGCACTTTTCCTTCAGATCTTTCTCTGTAACGAGTACAGAAAAAGTAAAGTAAAAAATTCTGAAAAGAAAATAACAAATACGCCTATGAAGTGGGGAACCTTGTATTCGTTTGTTTGTGAGTACAATAACTTACAACTTTATACAATATAAAAGTTTACGTAGACTCTATGTGTTGCATCATGCATCATTTAAAGTACAATAAAGATGCTCATGATTGGATTTACTTGGAACTCGCTCGTTTTTTTATTTTTGATTGACATTTACAATTCATCGCTCCTAATAAATTGACATTGTTCTCCACTGGTAATTGAACTGGATTGTCTTTTTTCAAGTAAAGCTTCATTCGACTTTTTATTGTAAACTTAATTCAAGCTTCCTGAACTCTTATGTATGGAACTAGTTATATTCTTCCAATTCATATATGATTAAACCTATTTTCTAAGAATGACGATTCGAATTGACTTGTAATTCAAGAAAACTGGGACGAAATTGGTTAGCAAAAAATCATTTAAAAATGTTTACAGAGAAGACAGTTTGTATATGAGCTGTATCCGTACTACATTGTTTTGAGTTTATTTTCATAGTCCACATTCATAAAATGTTTATGATTATAATTCGCCCCATTTCGGAAATGTTAGCTATGTTCCATGTTATATTTGATTTAGTATTATTATGGGCTTTATTCTATCCAGTAAATGTACCCATACATTCGTATTTATAGGATGGATTTGACCCGACATGACGACACCAAGTATCGATAAAAACGATTGAGTACGATAATAAGGGTGATTGAATAAGGAATCAGATGAATTTCCTCTATATATTGCCTTTCTGCCTCCTTCCTTTTTGCACAGGGAGAACCACTTGTGTGCAAATAGAAGTTACGGACGAATCCTTTGGGTGTAGGAATGGAGATAAAGAGAGAGGGGGGAGACTGCTGAGCCCCCAAGAGTGCGCCTGTTTGCTTGCTTGCTTTTGGGTTTGTTACGCGTCGGATGAGTGAACATTGCATTCAACTTTTACAAGAGACCAGAAGCTCCTGACTGCAAAATGTTTTCAATTGAATTCAGTCCTTCGCTTGTTGAAAAGATCTTCTTGCAAACGATGGGATACACGACTCAAACTTTCAACCTTTCGAATCTATCTTCCTATCTTTGTAACCAGGGAAAGAGTCGGAGAAAGAGGCCGAACTCTTGTGTATTATATATGTATATATATATATATATGTATTTACTAAGTAGGGACGATGCAGAGTTTAGTTCAGCCTTTTAGAGTGCAATGTATTGCCACTGGATACACAATGGGCTGTTACTCAATTCGATTTTCTTGAAAAGTTAGAACCTCAGCTCAGAATACTGTTCCGTTGGGTCATAAAAAGTTACCCACAGCAAATTTTATTCAGAACAGTTCCGGCATTTAGAGGTGTCGCAATGTCGCAGACTTTTGCACGTGAGTCAAAGGTCATTAGTGACCAACCCCAAAATCAGACAATGCCTGACTTGGCAGTGCTCGTATTTAAAGTTCAAATCAGTACGAGAATTTACTAGGCTTCTTGAATCGCCCAGAAGGTAATTCGTTGGAAACATTGTTTTCCAGGTTCCTAAAATCCAGGAAGGGTTTTAAAAAAATGTTTTTAAGGTAAAATTAGGGCTTGGATTTCATAAAAAATGTAGTTTGAGACAGGAGTTCATATCCTATGCACACTGTACATGATATATTTTTATACAAAGATTCTATAGATACCTCCCAGCCCTTCGGCTCGTAATAACCTAGGTATCCTTATGTGCGTGCATTGTTTGTGTTTAATGTAAATACGTGGTGTAAAATATCTTCTATCTGTGATTTTGTATCGTTGATGAACGGGAGGAAAATCGATTCTAACTTGAAACTTCAAAGTCCTTTTCACGATTTATTTACTGTATTGTCGTAAAATTTAAATGAATCTACCCTAAACGGCAGTGTCGAAAAATATGTACATAAGGAGGAGCAAAAAAAGGCTCTTCAGTTTTTTCCTTAGTATTTGTGCAGAATGAAGAAACTCGAGGAAATTTTTACAGCCCTTTTCATGCCAAGAATAAAATGGTGAGGTTATTTCAATTTCTAATTCAAGTGGTTTTTGGGACTTTATATTTTATTTCAAAAGTCCTTTTTTCTAGTGTGTAACGTTGATAACTTTAAAAGAATTCCTCCTCTATGCTCGCTTCAAATTTGTAGAGGATATTATAAAATACATAGACCGATTCACAATCTCTATGGGAAAATTGTATTCAGTGGATAGTAAATTGTATTGTATTGTGTGCGAAATAAATATAAGTGGAATGAGAAGGAAAGACATCTTTTGTGCAATTTAGACGGTATTTTACTTACTGCCCTTGTGGATGAAAACTATGAAGAAAGAAAAAGAATGCTCGCGTATGTATGTACAATGTATGTATTTGCACTGCCCCGCTTTTTGAAACGAGAAGGTTGGAATGAAGTAATAGACAGTGGCTTATGAACGTTTAGATATAGATAGAAAGAATAAGGCTTATACATATTTTGTACATTGTATGTATATAGGTATATACAAATAAAGTACTTTTTGCCCAAAGTAAGCTAATCAAAAGTTGACAGAATACAAAAGAAGTAATTTTCCCTCCCAAAAGGACAGCTCATTCATTCTTCAAGGTTTCTTCCAGTTTTTTCCGTTTCTTCTCCATTTCTTCCCTTCATCGTCTTTACCCACTAAAGTATATTATGTATTATGTCTGTGCATGTGTATGTGTATGTATCGTCTTCCGTTTCATCTACTTTAGTTTACAGTTTGCACATCCTTTGCTAGTTCTTAATGAGTCTCTTCATTTGTTTTATTAGTTTTCTTTGGTGTATATGGGTACATCTGTGATGCGTCCAGAGAGATTTGATACTCTTCCCTTTAGTAAACATAAACGATTCCCTACTCCATAGTTTAGGATGTCCTGTCTCGAGGAAATTTATTTTCTTTGAATTCACAAAATCCAACCAACATCTTTTCCATGTGTGTGGGAATGTGTGAATAGTGAATTCATGTACGAACACCACACACAGCTTTATATATAGTGTAAGCTAATATTAACCAACGTATGTATATTACATATTATTATATGTACTCATTTGTAGAATAAATAAAAGATGCTCGTGAATTTGTGGCCACCATTTTAAGGCATACTTTTTCATTCCATGAATATACGTATATTTTATGCACACAAGATGGGTAGGTATGCAAAAACATTACGAAAATGAAAATTGGTAGTGGATGTTAATGCTGAGGAAGTCGGGGGGTTCTGTCCATGCATATGCTTTCTCTCCATGTGGAATCTTTAACTTTCCTCTGTAAATTTCTATTTCTATCTCCCTCGTCTGGTTTACCTCGACTTTGATCATGCATGCATACATGTGGCAGAAGAAAAGGGCGAAAGAGAGAGAAAGAAAGTATTCAATGTATTATTTGTAAGGCATATACAGATATGATTCTCTGAAAATATGAAAGGCTCCTTTAAATTTTGTATGCGCGAATGGTTAGTCTGCCCCGAAGAACATAATGTGTTCAGATAGAGAAATTTTGAAATAAAATATACATGCACTTATATAAAATACAAAACTAGTATAGGACGAAGCCCCCTAAAAATATCCATGGAAAAAATATGAAAAGAGGACTTTGGATTTGCTGTCTGTGCTTGGCGATGGTTCAGTGGCAGTGGGTTGCAGTATATTATTGAAAACGTGAGTGAAATGTGTTCAAGTTGCATCACGAAATCGTATTTTATCAGGATCTGATGCTTTTTATATTTTCCTTTTTTCTACTGTCTCATCTTGCCTTGATATATTGGCCAACCAACCAACTAACCAGCTAGCCAGCCAACGATCTAGTTTTTTTTTGAAAATATTTATTTGGAACAGCATGGAGAATTCAAGCGGTGAGGTAACACTGATGCTGTGTAGTATTACACTATCCTTAATACTCAGTTCAATTCTGTTCTAGTCTGTTCCGCTCGTCTGCGGCGTATACATAAAATACACATGCTTCGTGTTTTGTAGTCTTGTGTATACTATACAAGATACAATCCCGATGCATATCAGACAATTCAGACGTTGAGCAGTTCTCGGGGAGAAAGATTAAAATTTAGATTCACACGAGCATAAAGCATTACAAAATGCATTATAAATTCCAGGCAAGACTTTCACCACCACTACCACCACTATTCTTGGTGCTCTTATGCGTAGTTTCAAGTAATAGTGTTATACGTATATATGTTCAAATCCCCCATTGAAAGGCCACTGGCAATTTTCAGAACATAAATTATTACACCCATTTAATCATACCAATGTACAGGGCAGCTTCTAAGAACCATAAGTACATACTTATATATAGATGTATGTACGTATGCACTCATGTATAAATCCAGATTGTGTGCCAGTAATGGAAAAGTGAATTAAATTCAAAGCACATGATTCATCGTGCAGCGCTTGAAAGTACTTGTAAATGTACATGATGATATACATCATATCTATACAAAAACATGCTTAAGATGCATGTTTTGTTGTTATCGTTGCACAATATTGCCCCACTTTTTCTCATTTCCTTATCCCATTGCAACTTCCGATATTTCATCTTGATATTAAATCATTTCCTTTGGTGTCCAACACTCGGGAATATAAATATAAATACGAAGATTGGAAAATTCGCATATATTACATATTATGTGCTGCTGCCTGATATTGCATACGGGCATTTCATAATTCGGTTGATAGAAATTTTAGTGCTAGCAACTTTGCTGTAAAAAAACAAATCAAGGTATTTTAATGTGGCTCATTTAAGCTTAGAGACTAATAAATTATCATTTGATATAGAAGTACACGGAGCATTTCCCACAACAGTTTGCTTATATTTAGTGTATGTTGCATTAGGGGATAAATATCTTTGTTTATTTTATTTGCAGAGCCTCTTCATCCAACGTGTTAATATAGGTCCTAAAATGGGACATTATTCAACCCTAAAACATCATCCTAGCAGCCCAAGTTGACCTCTCGACCCGGTAAGAAATTCAGTTTTTGAGTCATTCAAAATATTATAATGTAAAATGCAAATCTGACATGAAAAAGAATGTTAGTATGTAAGTTCCACTTTTAAACTTTTTTAACACGGTGACAGTAAATAGAAGAATAAAGGAAAGAAAACTGGGTTCAGAATAAATGAATCGTGAAAAACTATACGGGTGCTGCGTCAGTGTGATCTTTACCCAGACAGGACCTACACAGTTGTATAGTAGTAGTAGTTAGTTTGCAGAATTTTATTCCATCTGCAGTGAGCTGTTGTAGCCCTTCCAATTTTCACCGTTAATTTGTATGCTGACGAAGGTACTTTGTATGCATACGTCGAAGACATACTTGACGTTGAGCTTACAGAGAGAGTGTATGCATTAGGAAATCCTGATAGAGGTAGAGGAACAAGTGGAAATAATAATTTTTTCCATGCTGATGAGCATGGAAAGTTAGACCGACACACACATACAGCATATAAACATGCACGGAACGGAAAAATATGCTTCGGATGTTTTAAAATGTAGTCTTATACTAGATAATCCTTTAGTTCCGCCATTTCCA
>JAQIVE010002871.1:0-18464 GCA_034698285.1 Sminthurinus bimaculatus | reverse complement strand
CGTCAGGCGCATGAAAATAACATGAGATTCCCATGATGTTCTCATGTGTTTTTCGACCACATACGCGTCAAAAAACCTCATCAAACCTAATGATAATCTCATGAACTTTCCTAAGTTTTTTTTCAAAGGGATTCTACAGAAAAGGGCCCTTGAGTTGACTATTTCCTTAGATATTCACTTTTGCGGAAGCAGCCCGCAAAACATTTGTCATTTCCCTCTCCAATCCGTAAATGAACTGCCACGTATTTTCTCGAAGCATGAAAAAACTTAACGTTTCGGTATATAGTGAATCAAAGGAAATTATCGTCTCACCGGTGCCACTTTAGGTGGAGGAGGACGAGGAGGCCCTTTCTTCCGAACTACACTTTCTCTCTCCGAGCGAAAATTTTCTACCCCACTTGGATTCGACTGGCTCCTCGGCAACATCCTGTACAACTTTCTAAGCAAAGATGACAAAAAGATATTAAAATAAGTTTATTTTACTTGTTTTAGAAAAAGTTTATGTTACGATACAACTTGCGTAGTGGCTCACAATCTGCCACCTAATTGAACCAAATTTGGTTACGACCCCAAGATCTCCGGTCAATTTGTGCCCGAAGAAGGACACTGTATAGTGTCCGAAACGTTGCACTTTTGTGAATAAAAGTGTTTTATTTTCAAGTTAACTATAAACTAATTGTAAGCAGCTATTCCGATTATCATCTAACGTACTGCCATTTAAATGTTACGATACATTATAAGGCCAATCTGAATTCGTAATTTATATTATATATATTTTGTGTAGGTATAGATTTATTCCATGGCAACTTCAAAAATAATCTACATCTACACAAAATGTACCAAGTACACATAGTAGTCGGGGGGCTGTGATGTGACACTGTGACACAAACATACACAATACACATATGTGTACATTGTACACATATGTATGCATTTGAACTTTTGTAGTAAGCTTTCCGAATTCCGAATATCTCCTATTGTTCTCGCTGTCCAACCCAATAAATAATGTATAAAATGTACGAACCGTTGAAAACCCCAATGCGATTGATTTGTCATCTATTCAGATTTCTAATATTTTATCCAATAAATCCTGTTATAAAATATAATATAAATACCCCTAAAATGTGCCGAAAATTTTAAGGGTTCTTTGAAAATATTATGTTAATGCAAGTACTATGAACACATTACACATTGCCTCTTGGACAGATTGAGACAAACCATGTATATTTATAGGTATGTGCAATCAAAGACAAAAACCAAAATTCATATATAAATCAATGTTTTCCTAAGGTAAGGTCATGTTAAGCTATTTAAATGAACTCTGGTTTCGCCTGTTACGGGAACTGATAATCGGAATAGCTGCTTACAATTAGTTTATAGTTTTCTTAGTTGCGGCAGGATGCCAAAGGTTTTAGGTTCCCATTTTCATGGCAACATTTGAAAATATGTTAATTCAGCATTGGACTTTGGAAATAAAAGTCAACGGTCAAGTTATTTAGCTTCTATATTTAGTTCTTAGTTCCAATGGCTATGCACTTTTATATTATGGGGTTCTTTATTATACTTTTCATTAAAAAACGGTTAATTTCGGGAAAATACAAAAAGCCAAATGATTGCAGCGATAAGGACTCACCTAAGTATTAATTTTTTATTTACTTTGTCGAGAATTAACAAATTTGGCCTAGTTTCATTCGATGAAGTTGTTTTACTAATACGACACGACTGTAGTGTATCGGAGAGTAATCAAGATAAACTTGAGGTTATCAAATAGCTCTTTTGTTCATTATATTCCAAACTAATTTTCAGTAAGTGTTAGCTTTAAAATGTGGCCTTTGACATTGTCAAAGGCCACATTTGGTTTTGCTTTAAGTATAAACTTGCAGTTTTCCACAAAATAAATAAACTCACTTGATTCTTGCTTAATGTCTCACATCTGAAACTAAAAAAAAAATTTTAAATCTGAAGGAGTATACAATTTACTTGTAAGCCCTTTGGAATTGAAGTCTACGTCATTGGCTTTGACTTAGATTTTATAAATAATTTTATGTAAGTAAGAATTTTATAACTTCACGTCACTATAATTCTTGTTATTGTGTATTATGTTTTGATAAAACTTTCATTTAGTCACTATTATTATTTGTTGTATGTGCATAGTGCATAATATAATATGTAGTTACATATGTTGTACTAAGAACTAAGTGCAAGTATCTTATAGTGTCCTCCCTCAATGAAGTATGTACATACTTTTACAGGAAAAACAGTGTAGCTAGTACTTATGAGAGATCCTCACAGCAGTATACATAGTATATATTATGTAAAATGTAAATACAATATACTACGACCAATCTCCTGAACTTGTGCTTTTGGGACTAATCCAGTTCTTCTACGTAAAATCAAGTTGCTTAAAATCCTTAGTTAAAGTATACATGCATATTAAATAAGGATTTATATCCCGCCACATTACACCCTGATTCCAGTGTAGGCATCTGGATCTTTACAGGCTCATGAATTTGAAGACAATAAGTCATGAAAAATGAACAAATGAGTTGGTTTTTCCAGTAAATTTTAATTTTATGAGAAGTATTATTTTTTTACCAAGAATGGGAACAAAATAAATATAGGGATTTTAATTTTTAATTTTATAATTCAAAGGATCTTTGAATTAACCACAGAGATGATTGTCCACTATGTATGAAAAATGAAAACAAGTCCAGCGGAATTCTGGTGGTTGGCATGACTTTCCTTACCAAAAACCCAAAGAATTCAGTTATACATGCATGGTGCAGTTTGATACGGAATGGAACAAAACAAGGCAACCAAGATCTTAAAAAACTGCACGTTGAAAGTTTAAAAAAAAGTATACAAAGTAATGTGTGTAAGTAGCTACAATGAATTTTTAAATTAATTCTTTCATAAACGAACTTGCAAAAACATAATTAGAACCCTTTCTTAATTTCAATACCTAGATATAATATGTATTCACAGGAAATCGTGTACAAGTCTATATATTTTCCTCTTGTTTGGCCAACTAGTCAACCGGACATTTCTTATCGCATACAATATGTAATACCAGTCACAAAACTTTGTTGTATATCAAGTATGTTATTCATTTATTGAGATTTTTATCCAATTTGATACAACGACAATTAATAAACAGTACACTCAAAATGTAAATGTACTGAAGGCAACGTACATACTATGTATATAGATTATATTTGACATGCTGGCGCAAAATTCTCGTACGATAATCCCGGGGTCAACCGCACAATAGTCTGGCCCCTGATCGGTTAAACAGTTATTATTATAATAATACATAAAATAATTAATCTATTATTGGGCGGGTAAACAAAAACGGCATGCTTCAGTGATTTTATAATAATACGACAATGCGACGTGTACCATCATAAATTTCACATATACTTAAATTATACCATGCATTTAACTAGCAGTTGAAATGTAAAAAGTAATAATTGTAATAAATGAAAAGAAAATTGAAATCCAGTTCCATTAAAAAATGAATGGGGTCTCAACGATATTGTTCTACCTCACGTTGGAATCTTTTACTTTGGTTACATCATCAGCTAATTCTGGTATTGTTATCATAAGATTTTGGTCTTGATGTGTTTTATTAGCTGGTGCCTATTTTATACATTTATTTATAATATTGTACATACACAGAAACAGCCATCACAAACCCTCGACGCAGCAAAATGTTGGGAAACAAAACATAGTTCTCCACACGCATTATGAAACTAAAAATAAATCATGCTTATACACGAAGGCTTTGTAAAATTGCGCATGTATTGGTCAGAGAAAAGCAAAAATTAGGTTTTTTTTTCAAGCAAAAATTAGGTTTTTTTTTCAAACAAAAATGGTCGTATCTAGGTGATATGATACTAAGAATCTAGGCTCAACTTGAAAAAACCTAATTTTCTCTTATTCGAATTGACTAACAAAGATCTTCAGTGCTATTAATAATGACAATACAGATATTGTATTTATTTAAGTTACATGATTAAATACTTATTTATTATACTTTTCAAGAGTCCGAGCTATTAATTAAACCTATTACTGTTTATATTATAATGATAAAACCTAACTTTTTCAACATTTTTTTCGTCTGTATTCTAGTTCTGTTATTTTTATCTTTAAAACTTTATCACAAACATCATTAAAAGTTCTACTACTTACATACACATCGTATATTACGGAGAGGACACGCTTGTCATCAGAGTTGTTGGCTTCGCTAGTACAATATGTTTAAAGCATATCCCCACGGTAGCAATACCTCATTATTATTCATTTGTTTTTAGGAATTGGCCCTCGCTGAGTAAGACCCTCGAATCTTTTAAATGTATAATTAATGAATACCCAATCGTTCAGAGAACCTTCACCATCTTTAGTATCTTTGGACGACGGAGCAGCTAAAATTTAAAAAAAAAAGACACGTTTTTGACTTTGCACGGTAAACGTAGGCCATCATCATCTGCCATTGGCACTAACTATTGCTTAACGATTCGTGTTCTTGAAGTGTAATTATTATAAATGTGAAAATAAACTTGGGTAGAAATAATAATAAACAAAATGCAGAAATATAAAGTTCTTACGGATTTTTAGGTCGACATCAGGAAAGTCATCAAAATTAGAAGTATCATCGATTGATTTAACTACAATCCAAAAATTTAAATGTCCTCGGTATACTTCACAAATTATTATTCATACAAACTCTTATCAACCGTTCACCGAAACCTTACTTAAAGCCTGAGCTTCATTTCTTACGTACGGTGTCATATGCCATACAACGCTAAGAAAATGCTTGAGGAAATAAAGAAGGAAAGTTACCTTGCACAGGAATTGCAGCAGGACGTTCACGAATGTGTTCCCAATCTACTCCACGAAAGAAAGGGACAGATTCTAGGTCTTCCATACTTTGATGACTTCCAAGTCTCCTTTCAGCTTCGCAACAAAATCTACAGTAAAATTAAGTTTACAGTAAATGCATTTACTCGGAGAGTAGTTCTAAAAAGTCCGTACTTCTGAAAACGTAGAAATTCGGGCACTCAGCTACGCAAATAATCTGCTGTCAGAATTCATTTCATTCGAAGGAAATCTGCCATGTACAACCTAGTACAGTAGAACCCTTCTAATTGAGACAAGGTTTTTTCGTTTTTTCTCGTTGAAAAGGAATTTAAAAACTTTAAAGCTAGAAAAAATAGTTTGATAACCGGGTAATGAAACTACATTTCATAGTTTTAAAGTTTTTTAATTCCTTTTCAACGAGAAAAAATTAAAAAGCCTTGTCTCAATTAGAGGGGTTCTACTGTATCTGCGACGAACATTTAAACACTATTCTTAATTCTAACATAAAATTTACAAACCTTAGAATGGCATTCTTTGCTTCTTCTGAAATGGGCACTACTGGAGGAAACGTTAAAGTCTCTCGCCAATTCATAACCTTCCGATAGGTTTCTTTAACAATACAAAACAAGCTGCTTTAATAACCTATCAGAACTGAAAATCAAATACTAACATGCTCTGCACACTTAATTAGTACTAATGCTTAATCAGAAATCATCCCACTCATTTAACCACAAATACTCATTCTATGCTCAATAGTAATACTAACCTTGCGGATTTTCACTACAAAATGGCGGATATCCTGAAATAAAAACAAACAGATTTAATTACAATGGGCCTATAAACAAAAAGACAGCAATGTTTCCCAACTTTCATTGAAGTATTTACTATAAAGGTTATAAATTGATTGATGAGCTGCATAATTAGACAACAATAACAAACAGTCTCTGAGTTTACTTCTGAAGTTTATTCATAAAACATTATGTTCTCGGTGTGCATAAGTAAACGAATCAAAGTATTCTACAAAAGTTCCATTAAAATGAACTTTTAGAAGACGACTGAAGTCGATTTTATTGCAGTAAAAATTAAAGCACGAGTTCACTTTAATAAAACTTATAGATTGGGGTCTTTTTTAATCTCACAATGTCCATTGTGAAGTTAGAAACTACACCAATATATATAAACTAAACCAATGGATTTGGTAGGCATATTATAGAATGGCTTTCCAGTCAAATCCCACTGGTTTAGCTATATATTGATGTCGTTTGTCATCTCACAGTGAGTGAGGTTCTATTACAGCAGGTTAAAGTTTGTTTGCAGTGATTGTTTCTTTTTCTGCTCTGACAACCCAAAATAGTCACTCAAATAGTAAATATCCAGAAAGGTATATCATTTGGTTTAAAAATAAATCCCCACCGTCCGGGTAAAAGAACCACTCTACTTTTTGTAACTGTAGTAATCAATTTGTGTAATCATATTTTTTGAAATTTATTACACAAAAAAATGGAATGATAAGAATGAGACAATTTTTTCAGCATTGTCAATACTTCACTTCAATCACAGGATACGCATTGGATGCCTTTTTTAAACACTTAACATTCTTCAAATAGTAGAGATTATCTATGTAAACGGGTTTCCTACTTACCGATTAACATTTCGTACATTATGACACCTGCAATAATTTAAATAAAGTTTAGTTTCTTAATGGTGTCGTAAGCATTTAAATGAATTTCAGTTCACCAATCGATTTTGAAGTGTACAAACGCAGCAAAAAATTTGACTACAATGCTGTATTTTTCTTTACCTAAACTCCACCAATCACACGTGGATCCATAACCTGTCTGAAGAAATACCTCTGGGGCTATGTAATCTGGTGTCCCAACAGTACTATAAGCCAAGGCCCTACGATTCTTCTTCCAACTTTCAGCTCGCCTTTTACTATCCAAAGGGCTCCAGTTGCCAGCAAAGTCTGAAGGTTTAGCTTGACTCAAATCTCGATAAAATTCGGTACCTAGAATAATTAAGACAAAATCTTGGTATGTAGTTTTGTTATTTAGCAATTTTACAAACCATAAGAATTTATACCAGTATATTATACTTTCTACACACTCAAATGTAATGTGATATCGCGGACACAAAGGAAACTCACGATGTGATTTTTTGAGACCCGTGCATAAACCAAAATCAGAAAGTTTAATGTGACCTCGCGCATCAAGAAGTAAATTATCTACAAGGAGAAGAAAATTTAAAACATGAGAACATTTAAAATTTACCAAACGTTTTCGCATAAAAATATACTTTCCTTCAAAACTAACGACAAAACTCACCTGGTTTAATGTCACGATGTATGAATCCAAGCCTATGAATGGAATGAATGGCTATAAAGAGATTTAAGACAAAAGTACGTTTTAATAAAGATTATACATGTATATATTATATATATAAAACCAAAGTTGATGTTCCCTTGTGATAGGCTTTTAAAAAATGTGTAATCGAACGGAAAATACGGGAAATAGCTAAACAGCTATCAGTTTGTAGTTTATAATAAGCTGCCAGAATTACGACCACAGAATCGCTCATATATTACACTGTGACTAGGTGTGATATCGCGTTTTCAAAGCCCACACAAACATATCTTTTGAAAAACTATCTATAGTGAATGGTATATAAGTCACCCCATTGGTCCCAAAATTTCGATAACAATTTTGAAGTTCTCGGGTAATAGACTTTTAATAGAAGATATGTCTTATTGGGAATTTCAGTCAAAATTTCGACTCTGGCTAGATGCTGATATAGTATTTACGGCGTGTTCATAACAATTTATTTACTTACCTAAGGCTGTTTCGGCAATATAAAACTGCGTACATTCTATAATAGGAAAGAGCAGAGCAAAACAAACACATTGTAGGATGAAAACAAAAAAAGAAGCTACAGCTTTGCATTGACACTAGTAATTATCAGTATGTGGTATTTAATTGAAACAGAATAATTACAAAAACAGATGCAATACTTATTGAATGAATTTAACTGTTTTTTATCAAAAAAATATATTCATTACATTCATTACCTTCGGATAAAGTATCCTTTTTCATTAACAGTGTCATCATATCTCCTCCAGGCAAAAACTCCATTATCAAATATAAATTGATAGGATCTTGAAAACTATAGTACATTTTGACCACCCACTGATGATCTGTTTTATTTGTATACATAAGACGAATTCAGCTCGTAAAATAACGGGGAGTATGCAATATAATGGTATAATGAAACCAGCAAGTATTTTACGTAATTTAGTAAATAGTAAATTTTATAGTCAACTTACCAGCTTCGACTAGGATGTCCCTTTCAGCTACAAAAAGGCATTTAGGACAACGAATCGGAAATTGAGATTATTGAGATACTCATCTTATAAAAAAATAATCAGGGGGAGGGGGGCTTTAGTTATCCTGGGGTGGCCGACATAAAAGTAGAGGCGAATATAACTACCCGATGACGAACGAAAATTCCTCATTGGGTAGAAAAAAAAGCCATATGGCTTTTTTTTCTATATGTCCATGAGCTTCAAATCAATTCGAAAATGAATTAGAAATCTAAATTTCTTTGTATGTGTTTGTTTTCCAGTTTTCAAAGAAATATACAAGGCAAGGTACACAATAAAAACTGATTATAACGACACCCTTTTTAAAAACGTAAAAGGTGCATTTTAGGCTTAGGTCATAAAATCGACCCTTGCATTTTATTGTGTGCTTTGGCTTGCTTATTTTTATGAAAGCTGAATAACAAAAATAGGAATTTTGATTTCGAATTCATGTTCGAATCGATTCAAATGTCATGGATATATAGCAGGATATATACATAGGGGGGAAAAAGTCGCATAGTTATATTCACTCCAACTTTTCCTCGGTCACCCCAGCACACCTGATCGGAGAGTATCAAATACAATAACACAAGAATTTTAGTGTAGTTTAGAACAATTCTTCGTCTACTTACTACGATAAATTTCGTAATCAACTTACCTCGTACATGGGCTACTTGCTCCTTTTCTAACATATCAGCTTTTCTTAAAATTTTCATGGCATACACATGACCAGTGTCTTTTTTCTGTACTAGACGAACTTCTCCGAAAGCACCACGTCTTTACGAGTACAACCGAAAATATAATAATTATGATTATATGTAAATCATTTTTAATACTGTCAAATATTATGGCCAAGCTCAGAATGAAATACAGTTTTACAGAGTACTAGTGTAGGATAATTTTGATTGCATGGATGTATGCATAGTAACAATGTCAAAAACACAAGCAATTATTACCCAATAACTTTCAAAGGTTCAAAATCTTCTACTCCAAGACGAGCACGTTTTAGTCTAAGAAACTCTGTTTCCCTTTGATTGTGCTGATTCCTTTTTTGCTCCTTTTGTTCCTCAGGCATACCTTTCATTGATTCTTCAAGTCTAGCAAGACGTTGTTGACGTTCCATGTGTTGAGCTACCAAATTACTATAGTAATTTTCTAGAGTCACTTTAGCTTTGGTGGCTTTGTCTAGTGTATGTCCCGAGAATCTCATATTACATGGTGGATTAAGACTTGGGCGTTGAAACATTCCCGATCCAGAAGGATTACTTGGGGGGCCACCGTTTGCATTATTTCCTTGCATATTATTTGCTGTATCTGAGTTTGGTGGTTGGTCTACACCTGACCTCAAATGTGACCCCTCTCTGTCACTCCCACCGGCTGCAGTCATTATTATTGTGGCTTCATCTAAAAACAACAAAAACAAGTTGTAATCCATGTGTTTTATGTAAGTATGTACAAACATACTAATTCGAAGCGTTTCAAAATTAAAACAAAAAGTGACATTTTTACATTAACAAACCCTTGGGATAACTCTACATGAACTATTACTGCAGTTTGTTGATACCGTTCTCTATAATAATAATATTATGTTCTACTAATTACATAAAAAATAAAATCGATATAAAATACTATTTTAAGACACTTTTGGCTTTGGTATCAAAGAATATTTCTGTTTATACAAGCCATTATGTACAGAAGACAAAAGTACTACAAAGAAAAGGCAAAAAATGACCCCATTTTCTAGGTTAAATTATGATAAGTAATAAATTATAATAATACTATATCGTACTTAACTAGTATGTAACTTTGAACTACTATGACATACTGCACATCATGGTATATCGGAGTATTTTAGTTATAAAATGTAGCGCAAAATGTGCATACTAGTAAAGAAACAGAAAACTGTTTAAATTTAAGCTGTTTACCTGTTTAAATTGATTGAAATTTCTCAGCAAAAGTTAATATTTGGAAACAAAAGATAAAATTTTTACAAATACGCAAGTAGTAACTAGTTAACTAGTAACTTTGCTTTAAGGTTTAAGGAGATTAGTTTTTAATGCTGAGAGTACACTGAAGTAGGTGATTGTTACGTTTTTTTACTTTTAGCAACAGTATTAGCACTTAAATGTCATGTAAATACTCAAGTAAGTATTTGTTTAGTTGTTTATTTTAGTGCACTTGTAGTAATCTTGTGTCTTGTATATGTTAGTTAGTCGTTAGTCCTAGAGTCTCGAGAGCTATAGAGCTATAATGCAAAAACATACAAGTTTGTATAATTTTACAAAATACTGCAATTGTTCGACATTATTTTAAAATTTTTAAATTACTTTCACAGCGTAGTCGTCCTTATAGATTCGTTTACTATTTTTGCTCAATAATTTGTGAAATGTTTCTAGTGGATTAATGTACATAAGTAAACGTAAATATATTTTACAATTTACAATTGATATGTTGTAAGTTGTAAGTACCATATACTAAAGCTGAGTCATACTATAACTACTAAGTAAATATGTAGTATGTATTATAATAGTACATACTAAATAGCATAGTCGTATCATTTTACTTGAACTTCATAGATAAAATATCTAGAATAGTATGTACATAGATGCATTGCATAGTAAATATGACAATTTTTCTTCTTCTTTTTATGCCAACGCTCCAACTACAAATTGAGGATTTAAACTCCTCAACCCAGTCTTGTACGATTCTTGAGATTCTTCAATCTTTACTTAATGATGTAAATACCCTTCATATACACACCATAATACCATAATACATATCACTATCAGATTGTTACTGTACACGGAAAAGAAAGAATCGCACAAGACCAGTCTGGTCTTTCCCTCTCTTTATAGATTGCACGTTTTATGTGTTTCTTCTTGTTTTACTTTTTGTATTTTTGTACTCGTGTCAATTTTAATGTGCTTTTCATAAAGTTGGGTTTTTGTGTATATTTAAATAATAAGTAATCAACTCTGTATTATGTACATCATGTAAAATAAGTACTAACTCTATTAGAACTTCTTGTTGTTGTTGTGTTGTGTTATGTGTCGATTAAATTTTTAAGATTTATAAGTATAGTAACGAGAGTAAACGAGTAACGTTCTCTTTTCTCTTATAACATTTTGACTTTTGACTATTAATTATTAGTGCCTTGATTTTAATTTTCAAATGAATCGAAAATTAACTTTGTGCTCATCATCAGATTGAATTGCTTTAATGAAAATGAAGCAGAATTCCATACTGAATTATTTTCAACGAACTCCAGGAACTCCAAAACCGAAAGTAGCAAACAATGCCGGTTCACATTCAACGTCTGCTACCGAACAAATTAATGGTAGTAGCAAAAAAAGACAGAATTCTCAACAGAACTCCGGCTCTCTAGGAACACCATCGTCGTCATCAAGAAATAATCAAGATCATGAATTGAAAAAGAAGCAAAAGGTTTCTGATGATATTGGGCCTAGTTTGGAGAACAATAAGAAAAGGCTTCGTATTGAGGATTCAAGTTAGTACAATGTTTTTTTCTTATACTAAAAAAGTAACAAAACTAAAAAATGGAAGTTGGTCTAAATAGTTTGTTGTCATGACATGACCCGATCTAAAAACCTAATCAAGAGCATCCTATAGACACCCAGTCCGTCTTAACCTTTGCTGTACTAACAAGTATTATACACATACGTGCACGTTACCAAAACCGTTTAATATTAAATATTCAATCTGTGATTTAAAAATAATTTCAGTTCGTCACTTGGTTATTGGTTATTGTTGTTTAAAACTAGAAAGTATGTAAGTACATAAGTACAGTATCCCTGATTTTTTACTGTCTTTACAGCTTCACCGGTTTATAATAAAGATGGATTCACGGATGGAGATATGGTCTGGGCTAAAATGGAAGGGTATGTTAATCAAATTACATTAAAAGCACTAGATAAATAATAAAGGGATCAGGTGACAAAACACCCCAACTGTCGAAAACCTTAGGAATCTATTCAGGACATTGAATTGACCTTAGACATGAGGTTTTAGTAAAAGTGGGATGACCTTTGTGTCCGGGTCACCAAGTACGGTCCATCAATATTGATCACTTTAGGCGTAAATAGGAGCTCAAATTTATTAATTTGTAGAAAAATAATCAGTTGTTGTGAAAAAAATCAGCACAGTACAGCCCATTTACATCATTTTTTGTGTTATATAAGATTTTGGACTTTTTGAAAAATCAACCATTTCATTTGAATTCCTATGCACAAAAAAATAGCATTTAATTCTTATGGACAAATAAGCAATTCAACTTTTGAATTATTATGCACAAAAAATAAAACTTATGCACAAATGAGAAATTCCTATGGACAAAAGAAATTTTTCCAATGATAAATGGGTAGTCTTCTTTATTTTCTATGGACTCCTTTTACAGGGTAGCCCGAGATTACAAGACCACTTTTCTCCTTAATTTTAACTACCTTTTACTACATTCACATTAACGGGAATGGGTTTATAATAAACGTTGGTTTGTGTAGACCATATTTAAAAAAAAGATTGTTCACTTTTGACATCCGGTGCCCAAGATATCGGAGTTTGAAAATAAAGTCTCGAAAAATCCGTTTTCTGGTATAAAATGACCTCTGGTAACCTCGTGTCTAAATATTACGACTAGGTAATCTACTTAGCATCAAGAGAATCGGTTCCTTATTCTTTATTTGTATAAATCGTGGCTCAGGTTAAAAAACTACGAAGGAAAATTAACTTCAAGAAGAAGCAGACACGCTAAAAAGACGTCAAAAAGGAGTAAAAATTTCTTTTTTTACCTCCTTCAAATTTAAATATCTAAAATTCTGCCAAACATATTAGCTTCCAGCATTTTTTTAATTTTATATAGACAAAACTTGTTATAATCAACAATAGGTTGTATGTTTTTGTGTCCTCATGAAACGTGTACAAGATAAACTAGAAATTTGTTGAAAACGTTCCACTCCTTGTTTTTTGTTGCATAATCGAGGTCACGATCTTGACCTTATACTTAACATGGTGTTCTACCGACCAAAAATGTTCTCGGGATTCATATCATATAGGAAAAAAATACTTCCACTTTGTATGTTTATTATTACCAGTTTTATAACTAATTGTTTAAAGAGTGGAAAGGAGGGAAAAAGCAGAAAAAAGGCCGTCTGGGAAAACGTAATTTCAAAGTTCTTTTTCCAAACTCCGATAACTTGGTTACCGGATGTCAAAACTCAACGAATGTTTTTTTGATTATTATCTACGTAAATATTTGTTGAGTATATCATAGTTAAAAATGAAGGAGAAAAGTGGTCTTGTAATCTCGGGCTACCCTCAGTACAAGCGTTGGTAGAAGTTCAGTCTAACTTTTATTGTCATCATGGGCTGTAAGTTTGCCAGTCTTTGTAAGTTTCTAATGTACGGTGGAAACCACCATGTTTTGCTGTTCTAACTTTAGTATTTTCATTCATGTGACTCAATTCTTTATGAATGGCGAGAGTGTCATTCTTAGAAACTGGAAAAGACTCGACAAGACCTGTACACAATTTCGTGTCGATTCTTTATACTAACTCAACTCTTAAAGACTTGTCCTCCATAGGTATAGAACGAATCTATATAATAATATGTAATCAAACATGGGCAAATAAAATTCCCAGTATTTTCACAAACCTTTAGCGTTTCCACTAAGGCTTCGTAAGTGTAATCCGACCTTATTGTGTTTCCGTCTAGTTTCACGTAATTCAAGATACTGTATTTGGTTTGCCAACGATTATATTATTGATAATTAATGACTTTTATTGCTTGGATGAATTTCAAAGTACAATACATACAAAACAGTGCACAATGTAAGAATTTCTTTGCATGGAATTTTAAACAAAACACCGTAGAAGTTTCTTTCTGCACTTCTGGGCAATGTTTAAATAGAAAATGTTTTTATTCTTGCCTTTTCCTGACCTTCAGAACTGTTCAACAAGAACATTTAGTGACTGATGGGTACCGCGTACCGAGGTAACCCACTTGTAGGACAATCATTTTTTTTTTCAAAGACTGATAGGCGCAAATCTAACTACACATTCAAGAAACTGCACAAGTTTTTTTCAACTTTAAAGGATCATGAAGGGACTGCATATATGTATACTATTTTAGGAGAAGTTTGACTTATAAATAGTTATATCATCATTTTCATTTTCTTTGCATTCTTATTGTTTATTTTCTTTCCATTATCATTCGAATTCTTATTCTGAGTCTAATTTTTTTAGGTATCCATGGTGGCCAGCAATGATTCGTGGGGAGAAATTAGACTCGCCATTTTGGAGAAACAATGGTTCTGAATTTCATGTTCAGTTTTTTGATGATCCTCCGACCCGAGCATGGATGCGTAAACCGTAAGTTAAGAATTCGTCATTAAAGTACTAAGGATCGCTAACTGTGACAATCGTAAACAAATTGTAGCCTTCTATTTGTGTGTAATGTTCACTTGCGTAACATGTTTCAAAAACTTTCATTTAAAGTTTATGAAGTACTTTTACTTTCCATAATTTCCATTTTTACTTTTGGTATGTGTCCATTTGGATGATTAAGGGCTGGAGCATATCTACTTGCCACATATATTATGTATTTGACGTATTATGACAAATAAGCTATTGACTTGAACACCGATTGCTAGTGCTTAAACTTGAAGCCTACTGCTGTTCACATAAACGTGCTCAGTAATATTCATACATTGTCTTATTTTCCAAGCAAATTCCTCGTTTCCTGGAGGTCTGAATTTGACAATTCTGATTGAATATTATGAAAGAGCATGAAAAAGTAGTTAAAGAATGTATTTTTAGTTTTTCGAAAATCCGCCCCCTTTAGCGGTGGGGGGGGGGGGTTAAAATTTTTGTTTTATTGACCTTGCCCATTTTTTGTAGGTCGCGTTTTAACTTTGAATAACTTTATCATATTTTTCTTTCAGATTCAGAGTCTTCATCAAATTTGGAGGGTTAGGATATTTTGTGTCTGTGAGATTTATCAAAAACACGCCCCCTGTGGTGGTTTTTGGCTAAAAATGAAATCGCCATAAGTCGGCCATTTTAAATCGGATCTTCACAAAACTTGCAGGAATGACAGTTTAAATGTAGTTCAACACATTTATTATGGTCACGGTGACCTCTCTGTCATGATCCTTTGACCTTTTGTCGTTTTAGATCAAATGACCCTTTAAAGGTTTAATCAGAATTGCCAAATTCAGACCCCCAGCAAATGAGGAATTTGTTTGGAAAATAAGCCCTCTTAACTAAACTACATAAATTTCATACATAATTTATGTACTTCACATTGAAAGTACATAATAACAAGTAGGTATCTTGATTTGGTCTCTTTTTAACGTGTGTATTTCCCATAGGGATATCAAACGTTATGAAGGAAGTACAGATGGTGCCGTTCCGCCTGCCAAAACTGATAAAAATTGGCTCAAAAGCTGTAAAGGTGCCGATGCAGCACTGGCTATTACACCAGCTAAGAAAAGGTTGGAAAGTTTTTGGTTTGAATTTGAAGATGAAGATGAAGACCATGGAGATTCAGCTGATAAAGAAGTAGAAGAATTTCTTGAACACGCTGATGTTACTCCAAAATCACATCAGCCCAAAAAAAGAAGAAGGATTCAGGTTATTGATGATGACTCGAGTGAAGATGAGTGTAATGGTAAAAAAACTGTTGTAAACTCTAGAAAAAACGGTACTTTCAAACATGATGAAGATAACGAATATCGACCAGTTGGAGTCGAATCAGAGTCGGATGAGGTTGAAGAAGATGATCAAGTTGAAGAAGATGAGGATAATGTCGTTGAAGGTTCGTCACCAGAACCTTCTCCAGACGCTAAAAAAAAGTCTGCAAAAAGAAAAGTAAGTATATTTTATGAACAATAATTTTATGAAATCGACTCATCAAATTAAAGGCGTACAATAATGTATTATGTTCAAAATAAACACTACATATTATTATCTAGGAATTTTTAATATGAAAGGGCCTCAGAGGATTTACATGGGCGATTGGCTCAAATTTGGTACAGAGATACTCAAGACCATCCTCGACAACATTTGTGAACTCATTTTGCGGGGCTCGCAAAATTAGGCCCTTCAGAGGTTACGGAAGTTATATGCATTGTCCCATTTGAAAAAAAAGTATTGGGACAATGCATGTAACTTCCGTGACCTCTGGAGGTCTTATTTTTGCGAGCCCCGAAAATCCAGCTCACAAATGTTGTCGAGGATGGTCTGTACCAAATTTGAGCCGAATCCCCCGGAGAGCCAATCGCCCATGTAAATCCTCCGAGGTCCTTTACACTTTGTGTACTTTTAATAAGTTACTCATTCATAATAACTTGGTTTTTCAGAGTATGAAAAATTTGGATTCCAGTTTCAAAGGACCTAAGGGTTCTACTTTAGTATCAAAAGTAGTTGGCAAAATGAAAAGTAATACGCCGTTATGTTATTCTCCTACTCCTTCTGGAAATTCAAATTCGTCGTTTTCTACTCCTAAAAGCACAACTAAAAATACATTTGATGCTGCAACACCGTCCGCTGGAAATATTATTCACAATGATAAAAAACAAGAACACTGGACTCATATGGGACTAGACTTTCTCAAAGAAGGGAATATACTAGATGCAAAAAGGCATCCGCCAACCCATCAAGGTTTTATTAGCTACCAATTCGTGAAAACAGCTATTTATAGCTGCAAACAATTTATCATCATATTAGTTAGTCAATTGTCTCCAGCATTGTCTAATCCATCTATTTTCTATGTCGAATGTCTATAGATTATGATCCAAAAACATTATACGTTCCGCAAAGCTTCTTAGACAAATGCACGCCTGTAAGTCATAGTAACCGGTCTAGTTGTTTTTTACATTTTGCCTTAAGTACAGAGTAACAAATAATATATTTTGCTGTTTTACGAAGTTTTGTAGCACCTCAAAAAATTTTTATGTTATAGTCATAGTCATATTATATATTTCGTAACAGATATCATTGCATTATATCAGGAAGTATACCAATCTAATACTAACCTTTTTGGGCGTTTATGTACAGGCTGTTCGTCAGTGGTGGGAAATGAAATCAAGGAACTTCGATACCATTTTATTTTTCAAAATTGGAAAATTTTATGAGCTGTATCATATGGATGCTGTAATTGCTGTCCAGGAATGTGCAATTGATTTTATGCGGGTCAGTAGCTTGAAGTTGTAAGAATTCAGATTCCATGATTATTGAGTAAGCTCGATAATATTACAGAATATGTTGTTTGTTTTGTGGTGCTTATCATTTCAATTTGTTAACAGGGGGAAATGGCTCATTGTGGATTTCCTGAAATTGCTTATTCCAAGTTTGCGGCCATACTAGTTGAAAAAGGATATAAAGTTGCAAGAGTAGAACAGACTGAAACACCTGAGATGATGAATGAAAGATGCAAAACAAGTATGTGAATTGTTTTAATAGTATGTATAATAATTAATAATATTTAGTATTTACAATAATGTAATAGTATATACTTCCGTATTATTAAAGAGGCTTGTACAATTGATATTTTAAAAAAATGCCAACGATTAATAATTCATTTACTTTTTTACAGTGAAGTCTAAAGTGACCAAATTCGATCGCGTTGTTAGACGAGAAATTTGTCAAGTTACCACAAAAGGTGTTCGAATCTCTACGTTTCAAGACCAAGGCGATGGATGCTCTTTTAAATCAGAATCTCAATATTTGTTTTCCATTATTGAAAGGGTACAGTTAATTATGCTAACAATTTTATCCAGCATTCGAGATTTAACCGTTCTTTAATTTCTTAAGTAGCAATATTTTGTTGGGAAATATAGGTATAGATGGTTTAATGAAATAGTTTAGTTAGCACAAATGAGGGCCAAAGAAAGTAATACTTTATGTTTACGATGAAAGTAAAATATTCTGTTTCTATAATGATAAAAAAACAAGACTAGTCCCTATATTTTCTCAGCATATATATATGATTGCACCTAACCAAGAAACAATGGGATGTCTCACTGTTATGCTATGTTTTAGTATTTAGTATTGAGTATTTAATTTCATCTAGGCTTAATTCTTGTATCTTTTACTTTTATTTATTTTTTAAATTTAATTGATCGTATTTTTTTGCCCATGTCACATACACAGCCCAAAAAATCCGGAGGCTCAGATGTTGGAGTTTGCTTCGTCGATACAACAATCGGCAAATTTCATGTCGGCCAATTTCAGGA
>JAQIVE010002870.1:0-18466 GCA_034698285.1 Sminthurinus bimaculatus | reverse complement strand
ACTGAGTCAATGCTGGTGGGACGTTTAATTCTTTCCTAGGTATGATGACATGTCCAAAATTGTGCTTGTACCTGAAATCGGAATAAAGGCCTTCATTTAAATGCAATCTAATTTACACAAGTAGTATCGTATATTATTGTCCCAAGATTATACATAATGAAAAACCTAGACTTTTGAAATAATTTTACACGAAGCACTGGACAATATTTTTCTACACATTATGGTTTACCATGATCTATGACCGCATGGCCTGAGTTAAACGTAAGCAGCATTTAATATAAACAAATAGGCATGTTATTTTATTAACATATTTAGTAAAAATGGGATGTTTTTGCAATAAAAATCAGTATTCTTCTGTAAATATCGTAGAGTAGAAAGCAATAAACTCTTACTGAATGCACCAAACAGCCAACCAGTCAATATCCATGACGGTTAAGTCATCAGGTAGCGTTAACTCAATATCCTCTCCCTCGTAACCGTGCAATACATCAGTGCTATAAATGAACACAAATTGAATCCAAATTTTTTAACTACTGCTATTGGTATTTACAGATTATAAGAGATTTTTTTTGAAAAAATACCTACCTTCCTTTTTCGTTGGGGATTTTTTTTCCTGCGGAATGAGGTGAAGAGCCGGTTCCAACAAAAAAGTACCTGTTTATGAAATTAGATACAAACATTAGGTTATTGGTGAAAAAAAGTTTGCTGGGCAACGGTGGTACACAATGTTTTGAAGAATATTGGCATGCTTACGCGTCCGGACCCGCTCCGTCGTAATGCAAATTGGGAATGTAGAATGTTTTCGAATCTAAAATGGTAATATTTCCTGATCGAAGACCGTGAGCAAGTCTCTTAAACTCCTGTTTCAAAGAAAAAATATTTAGTCACATTGACACGATTTTCACTTTAGAGATCAGTTTTTGTGAGAAATGTTTCAAAAATATGCATGAGTCATACCGGTAGGACTTTCCTGGCTGGAGGGACGAGCTCGTTTGGAATGTACACATCACCGAAGTTAACCTGTAAATATAAAATAAAGTTGATGTCCATCATATGAATCTCATATAGAGTATTAATACACGACTTTCGTGGTATGTGGCAATTTTGAAAAGCAGCTCTTGAACATCAAAATTGGAACTCTTAAAAAGGTGGATAACAAGTTCTGTGCGTACTGCGTATGCAATCAGTGCTTTGTTTTCACATTTTGGAATTCAAAATGAGCTCAAACATTTAGTTTTACACATCAAATGCAGTAATTTCATGTCAGTAACTTTTTAGTTGCTCAAGTCTTCTTATATCTGCTTTCTCCAGTTTTAAAAAACCTGATAATACTTTTCACGGCAAATGGCGTGTGTATTAATAGCGATTTGGTATTCTGTAGATCTGAAACTTGCATTGTTACTTAATACGATCGTAAAAAGAAGAGCACTGTTATGTTGATAATATACCTACTGTCAGCTTCCGTTTTAAAACCTCTTTGTTGTTTTGGCTCATGAATTGGTTTTTTAAAGTAATGTGTGTTGCATACTCGTTTAATCAAGTAAATGTATTGATTTTGGTTAAATCTCCTGTCTAGTAATTATTAGAATCGAGTCATGCCAGCCTACCTAATTCTTGGATACATTTATAAAAGGAATAGACAGAGACAGACGGTGACAAAATGAAATTGTGGGAGTGGAAAGAAGTAAAAGCATGCCGAGATCTTCAAATCCTTAGGGCTCTACTTTTCCACATTAGTTTTCCATAGCTTTAATACTTTTATGCGTTGCTATCTTGCTCTTTTACAAGAGCTGGGGCTAAAATTACGCATTTGAAAAACTAATCTACATATATTTTAGGTTTCTAAACAAAATGCACATACTGTGGCATTTTGTATCTATTGAAAATGTTCTTGTTTTTAGGGACAATTGACGCAAAAATTTGGTAGTTTCCATTTCCTTATATGGAACACTATATCGCAGTATGCATCTAAACATGCTTGTACACGAAATAGTACCTCTTTCTTCTACATGGGTTCAAAATCTTGCTAGTTCATTTTAATTTTATCCCTTCTCCTCGTTGGCACTCCGGATTAATCGTATTCAAAGTTACCCGGCCTTGATTCTCTTTTGGAGTTCCGTGTATTTGAAATTGATCACTCGTAACCGATTCATTTAGTTGAGCACTAATTTCTACAGACAACAACGCTGTTCACGTACATATATATTCGTGCATACCTACACATAATGGTACATAAATGTTTTATTTTATACATGTATTATGCAGATGCTGCTGTTGTTTGCATTTCGAGAATTCGAATGAAAATAGAAGTGTAGATAGGATGTATGTATTCTAAGGCTGCAGGACGTCATCAAAGGGAAGATTTTGTATTCATGAAATTCATATATTATAAGTATGCCTTCATACATATGTTAGTCCTGAACTTTACCGACAATCTAACTGCAGGATTTTTTTTATATTCTACATTCTACATACATCCTGGTAGTTATACGGTGTGCATGTAGCATGTAAGTATGCATGAGGAATTTTAAATCCATGCTAAATAGTCATGATGTAATATAAAACCTTTGTTAATTTTATTTATAGACTAAAAATATATTTTGCCGGCAGATTTGCATACCCTTATTTTCAAAATAGGGTTAGCATTGCTTTGTGATGATAAGATTTTGTATAATGGTATAGTATAATGATGTAAATCAACCTATAAACAAAATCAGCCTCTCAAATATGTACCAACTAACTAACTGTTTTACACAATCCACTAAGTGTGTTGACGTTAGACTGGGTTATAATACAATGGAAATCTTGCAGTTGAGAGAAGTACCTATGTACAAGGAGAAAGACAAGAATAGAAGAGTGATTGGGAGAAGGACGAGAAAGAAGAAGGAGAAGACGCGTGCTTCCCTCAACAACACAAAACCGTACATATAAACATACACCTAATATACATGTCTACTTATGTATACCAGCAGTTTGTCTGTGTCTGTAGACATAGATGAAAGCCTGGAGTAAAAACGAGTTTTGTGAACACAGGGACGATAGAGAAAGCAGGGAGAAAGCAAAGGGAGAGAGAGAGAGAGAGTTTCGCCAGTTCTCGTCGATGTGACAAGTGGCACTTGAAAAGTGCCGTTGCGACGACGACGACAATTTCCCTTTAGAATGAACTGAACTAGGGAATCACTTTCATCCCCCTCTCGCCTGCTTCCTTTCGTGCTTACGATGCTTGTTCACTCGCTCACACGCTGTCTATATTCAGCCTGAGATTTGTGCCTATTCACATTCACAGTGTGGCAACTATATGTGGTTCAACTCGTACCTCTATGGTGTATAAGTGCAGTGCAGCTAAATAGATGTATAATAAATATATAAGTATTCCGTATTTGTGTTTTGTATCCATACACGGTGTGCATTTATGCGTCCTCCAAACAGTTTAATAAACTCACCTTTTTGTCACACTACTTCTATTAGCAGTAAAAGGTAGAGCGGATGGTGCCGCGATGGAGGAGAAAGATAAACTGTATTCTATCTATGTGCAGACAGAGACAACAACGTGAGTGATCTTTCGTTGCACTGATCCTGAGTGTGATGATTGCTATGCATACTAAATATACGTAGGTAGAAACTAATACATACAATTTATACAATAATACAAACGACTCTCATGATCATCCTTCGATAGGGAAAAGTTTTTATTTCGTTGAACTTGTCTAGTGCAATATATACAATACACACATTATTAATACGGTGCCTAGTGGATATGTGTCGACCGACAAGTTTAAATCCTTGTCGTTAAAGTAAATAACAATGCACTCCTTGGTACTTTTTAAATAACTTGTCGACATTGTATCTATACCTACAGTGCATCAGACTCACGCATGACACGTACATCTATAGCACATGTTGGTCTTACATGCGGTTTTTGAATTGCACTCATTTCCAAGAGTCATGATCCGTTTGCGACTATACTGTTTTTTAACTGTGAAAAACACAAGGTCATACATTTCAGTCCATTACTGTACGGTTTAAGGGCGATTATTTTACGATTCAAGGATGTAAGAACGTTTGATGTTTGAACTGCGCTTATTTTTTGTAAAAGAATATAGTGATACAATGTGCTTTAAACCCCATGTGCTCTAAGCCTCTATTCTCTTCTGTATAAGCAAACTCGATGTGAATTTTGCAATTTCAGAAGTAATCAGCACAGTAAGACAATTTCAAAAGAAAACTTAACGAACGCTCGATAGTTAGGCTTTAATATATATATAGGCTATAAACTTTGTTACTAACCCAAATGAGTAAGAAGGGGCTTCAGGATTCGCTTTAATTGGACAGAAACGCAACGACAAAGTATTCTGTCGTTTTAGTACTTCTTGTTTGTATGGTATGTACTGTGCACAGTTTTATGGTAATTTAATACCCTGTATAACTTCAAGATGACTGTAAAAGTGAAAGTCTTGCATACTGTACTATATACTATATGTATATTTTATAACAAATTGAACAGTATGTACATAATCTCATGTTGTCGGCTTTAGATTTTGATAGTTTTGCACAAAGGTTTGAATTAAATCGAATTAAAATTCGGGAAACTGTCATTTGTTCGATACCTGGAAATCAGGTACATGGGGCGGCAGTCAGTTCGTAATACGGCTTATGTATTTATCAATGTTGGGTCATTATCCTCATTAGTAGTATGCCCTTCCTCGTTTTCTGTTACACACATTGCTCAAAAAATACATATTATAGTACTTACTGAGGTACATTTTGGCATGAGGTGAAAGTTAAAGATGAGTCCTTGTCAAAGTTTTGAGGTGCTTTCTACTTTTCTTGAAAGAGAAATGCATGCAACGAGCTTGTTATAAATATAACAACTTCCAACAGTATAAGTACAATTTGAGTATTGCTTTAAAGCATGTATGATTTCTGTAAAGTAGACAGAGAGAACCAAACTTTAGTACACCCAATATTCAGTGACTGGGGGGTATTTAGTACGGAATATGTTATGCATATGCATGTATCGCATTCCACACGTCGATATTTTCACTACATAGGGAATCAAAGACAATGAGGAAAAGACAATGTACCTCTAATCCTTCCTTTTCCCTGGGTATAATCAGGAGTAATGTGGCTGGTTCTACAGTTGAATGAACGTCATTGATACTGAGTAGAGGATAATAAACAACAATGCACTGCATTTCCTTTCATTTTACTTCCTTCCACTGCAGTAGGCTGATGAAAACTAACAAGTACATAGATGTACGTAATATTTTGAGCTAATATCCCATTCATACTTATTTGTTAGCGTATCTGCCATGTGTATACATAGGATATAGCAAAATCTCAGAAAGGGGGAAAACTGTATTGTATGCTAGATATAGAAAGGAGTTCTATGAAACTGGCGCTGTTGCTGGATCTGGAGCTCGTTAGGAGGGCGCCAGAAGCTAATTTTTTGAACATTGGCTGTATAGATATGATTACAATCTATCCAACGTTTACAAGCAGCACTTTCTCCTTGGATTTCTCCCTACTTTTCAGATCTTTGAATTAGTCATAGTTTGTAATGATCCAAAATCCAAGTCCCAAAACGCGTAATAAGTCTGAGACATTTTATAAAGGAGGAGAAATGAGAAAGGCGAAATCGGAGAATAAAAGGGAGAAAGGGAAGGGAAAGATGAAGAAGACGAAGCGGATCAAATTTCGCATGATGAGCAGCATTGTGCTCCATTTATATCTATATACAATGAAAGTACGTATATTATGTATTCCCGATTTTTTGCGTACATGTATTGTATATCAACGTACTGTATACACCGGGTTAACAAATTCAAGCGGAATAAGAGGAAGATGTAAGATGCTACTACTACAATAAATACTATACCCAACATTTCTCGTTGTGCAACTATATAAATACACTGCTTTCACTGAAAAAATAAATCTGTTTAAAGTCCGCATCGGAGTAGTACTGCAGTAAAATTGTCATTGTTACGTGTACTTATATGTATAATGCATACTGTATAGCTACATACACAGAGGAAATTCATAATCCCTACTACCCGCATTCATATACATTATACATTATACAGACATAAAGATTTTACAAATAAATGGCTAAAAAATTCGGGAGCATCTGTTTCTTCTTCATAATGCATATCTTTTTCACAAGGTCGCTGCAAATTTTAACAAGTCAAAATTCGACCACATTTGCGAAAAAAAATTGCATTACCGCAAGAAACATTATTTTGGATAATAATTATTTTTATTATCATTGGTATTATAACTATTACTTAGCACGTATCCAAAGCAGGTACACAAAGTGTCAGGTTCGATGCGTACTTTAAAATAGAAGTATGTATTTCCAATAGCAGTTTCAAACAACATGACCGTGCATATAGGAAACTAATAGCGTTTTTAATATGCATACATGTATAATGTATGTATTGATAGGAGCGAGAAACTGTGAGTCTTACACATATATGTATGTAAACAGATATAAGTATTATTCTAGGGGAAGAAATCATAGCTTGAATCACGAAGCTTGTGCTGAGTGCCAGCAACGAGCAAAACTGCCAACTAATAATAGTGATGTGATATGATATAGTAATAATAGTAATATGATGTCACTATTACGGTTAAAATACTTCTGGAGCTTCAGCGCCAGTTTCACTCCGTGTGTATTGTTGGTATATTTATATACAGATATGTATGTACGTGTGAAAAGTAAAGTTCATATTGTACAAATCGTTTCAGCATTTGGCTGAGACTCTGCAATATTATTTCCTTCCTCTCACTTCCCTTCTCTTATCCTTCCTCTTCTCATGGTTTACTGATGTGTGTATACATTTACTGTTATTTCGTTATCTCCGACGAACCATCGGTCCGATCAGGGGTTGTGGATATAAAATAGTTGTATAATGTATATGAAATACACACAGTGCCTCTTATAATGTGTCATAATATTGGGGGAAAGGTAGAAAGGGAAAAGATACCATTCTTCTATATATTTTTCAGCTGCAAACGGTGTAAAATCGTATGTATTGTATTTTATAAAGCTGTGCAGTATATTATATAAAGAGACATGTGGGTGTAATAAGTTGAAAGTAGATTATATCGGACTTTAACTCTCGTGATTCGTTAATATGAGAGAAAAGAAAAAATACAGAAAGGAGTCGGGGAGGAGGAGAATGAGAACGAAGACAACTCGTATTTTAAAATGAAGTATCATCTATACGTCCTTGTCCACGTGTAGGTACTCTGACGATGACGATGAGCCTCTTTTCCTTTTTCAGCTTCTCTTTGGCGTCGTAGAATGGGACAGAAATGGTATATGTGTAGAACATGGGCGGTACAAAACAGAGACTTTATATGTACCTATACATACTGGTCGTGTATACATATGAATGAGAGTGTATTATGAGGACGGACAAGATAAATCATCGAAAGATGAGCAAGATAAAGATGAAGTTTCTCATGCTCTCGCTATATAAGAGCTTAGTGGCAACCAAAGAGATTTCTTGGGAAGAGCGAGAAAACGAGGAGAGAGGATCTACTCTGAACTAGAGTTAGAAACAGAGAGTGTGAGAGAAAGTGGAGTGAAACACAAAGTCATGATGGAGATAGATATAAGTAAGTGCCTATGTATGTACATTTTACATATACGTGTAGACTGCGTCGAACCACAAGAAAGAATGGTAACATATTTGACGGTCACACTTTTTTCCTATACTTTTGGTTATATAGGGAATGTTGACGACGATGGCGATGACTGCAGGATGATGATGACTCTTACGATAGACAATCCATGTGATAAATAATGTCCATTTAATGTAGCGTATCAATCTATGAACGGAGATTACATACCTATACAATGTAGGTCCTACACATATGTACTGTACATTGTACATGTGTGCCATAAAGTGACGCTACCGATATCAAAATAATGGCACAGTATTACACCACACATAAAATACAGTTGATTAGAGAAGAGACTCTTTAGAAGGAAGAAAGATTATTCCTCATCAAATCATCAACATGAAAGCTAAATACAATATAGGACAACTTCCGAGTTTCTATAATTATTCTTAGATCTGGAACCGAGATGAGCTTGTGGTTTTTCTGCTTGTAAGACTTGCCTGTTTATTCGTTTGCTCTTCTTATCCTTAATCTGTTTGCTTAAAATTCTAAATATGCACAAGACAAGTCGTTCGACTTTTTAGCCAGCATGTCCCTGCAGCAAAGTTAAATATAATTTCCAAAAAGTTCTTTTACTTTCACCCACGATGAATGCAAATAAATCCGTTTGAGGTCGAACTACTTTCCCTCTTGTATAATATTAAATAATGCAGTCAAAAGGGTTTGTATAGGTATCAGAATATACAGTTGTATATAACATGTTTATTCCTTTCTATATACATGGGATACAAGGGGTTCCTATTTCAGCCGAGCAAAAGTACTATGGCTAAATAAGTACATATCAATAATATGAAGGTGGGTGTATTTGTACAGATTTCTTCATTCCATTTCCCATGACTTGTTCCCCTTAACGCCTTTCATCTTCTCTCCATTTCCACTTTTCCCATACTTTTTCTTTGCCATCCTCTCCCTTGATTTATTTTTTCTTTGAAGACTTAGGCTTGTCAACGTATGATAAAGTGGTTAAGAACAAGAACAAAGTGTGACACTCTCATCGTACACACAAACAAGAAGATGATCCCCTATCCTACGCTATCCGATCATGGAACAAGTACACAAACTCCTACACATTAGGTTCATAATGCACATAACCTACAGGCATATATATCATTCCTTTTTCTCAAAATTGTCCAATGACTACAAAGATTGTGGGAGGGGTAGATATTTTGTGAACAAACAAAACGAACAGAAGCAGCAGTAAAAAGAGTCAGTGTCAGGACTTTGGTACACAAGGTTGTAGGTATTGCGTACCTACGTACATAATGTACAGCGATAAACACACACAAATATTGTGAAAATCCCTCTTTGCCTATACACTTAACATTGACTTCCTCAAGGATATGAGGAGGATGAAGCTCAGGAAGATGAGTAGGATGTGTAATCATTTATAAGCTAAGCAGAATATACAGTTTGCGAAGACTTTCTCTTGCTTTCTCTTTGTTCCCTTTAAGAAGATGATCATCATCATCCCCCTACTTCTTCCACTTTGTTTGACAACAGCGATTCGTGTAAGTCTATCTATAAGTGAAATGCTTATATTGTTTTTATATGCAGCTTTACGATTATGTTCTTTCAAGTTTTGTCGTCCGTTTTTTAGTGAAGACTGTACATAGAAGTTTTTTTATACGTAGGAAGTATAGTTATTTGTATTAGGAAAAAAGGCATACAATACACACATCTACAAGTATAGCAAGGTTCATATGGTTCCTCATGTGTAAGATCTTGATTTGAACTCGAAAGTTTTAAAATTACGCTTTTACAACCCATATTATTAAGATTTTTTGAAAACTAAACTTAATTTGTGTAACTCGTTGTGAAACTGTTTGAAAGAGGTAGGTAGAAACTGTAAAAATGGGACGTTTGAAGTTAACAAAAAAAGGCAATTCTGTTTTTTCCGACTTCTCAACGGATGACCCGGAGGTCATTCTTTGAGAATCGAGATTCCCAATGCCTTAAAATTCAGGGAAACAAAATGTCTTTTCTGGTATAGTGTAAAACTAAAAAGGTATAAGATACAAGAACAAATGCTAATAATCGTCAATAGCAGTGTAGTAGCTTTGCTATGAAAAATAAAAAATAATGCTGATGATAATAACATTGACAGACATTATTATACTGTAAGTTATAGATTTTGGTGTATAAATTTTAAGTATGCACTTATATTTTTTAAGTTATCTGCATAGTTTGGAGCTTTAGAGGTTATGTAAGTCAATGCAGCACAATGTACGAATATTGAAGGAATAAGGTATGAAGGGGAAATTCTACAAAGCATATCGTACACCGTATCAAAAATGCGTATCTATCTGCTATCTGTCAAATATAGACTTCTTATAAGTATAGTGCATCATGTATATATACATAGTAGTAGCCGGAGTGCAAGAATGAGGATGAGAGACCGGATGCCTTGTCCATTTAATAATATCTTGTGGAATGGTTGAGAGGGCTGAAATCTCATTTCTCGGTTCGAGGAGCAACTCGTTCTCCATTCCCTGTCTTTCTACTTTCTTTGGTCCAACTAAGGAAGAAGAAGAAGAAGACAGAGTGTAGCGTTTCTTTCTAACCATTTTTCGATGGATGAGCAAAACAAGGCAACGGGGATGATACTTCTATCTATACTTTCAATGTATATTGGGAATATCATCATCACAATCATCATCATTGTGTATTCCTGTGTTCCCGATTCCTCTTGTTTGATATATGTATACATATGTATAACGTCTGTATACCTTTTGATATAAAATTCATAGCTATAGATTCTTCCAATTTACACACATGAGTTGTATTTTGGCTGTTTGAAACAAGATATAATAAAGTGAAATACCTGCCCGGAAATGTAAGGAAGAGGTTATACACAGTACCCAGATACGTACTTACATATATTGTAAGAAGAACTAGTCATATCTTGCTATGAAATCTGGTTTTGGTTCTTGTGAATTGCCTTTCTGCGTTTTGAGCTGAACTGATTTGACGAGTTGACTTGTCTTCCATTTCGCAGCTTGTGACCGCTGCGGGTCTATTAAGTCGGGATTCAAATCCAAAATTTGAATCTGAATCTACTATAAGTATGTATAGATATGGAAAAGACGAAGGAGAAGAAAGGCAATTCGGAAGGCAAGTAAGAAAAATGCAAATGTCCTCGTTCCTTGCCACAATCATACACATTGTGAACAAAGAACTATGGAATTTTGCGAGGGAACAGGAAAGAATTCTTCCGTATTTTGCTGGGGTGGTTGGATCTCCGCGTTCCACTTTTTTATTTTATCCTGTTTGACTTGCGTCCATGGCTCCGAAACATCATTTACTGTGTATTTCAAACCCTGTACTTTTGTAGCAGCTCAATACAACCAGTAAAAAAATAAATGCAGTCTAGAGTCTGAGCCTTGTATACCATTCGGACAGTGTCGTATTCAAAACTCAGAGTAAATTGGTTGGCAATCAAATCGTCATTTTGAGAAGGCTTCTGCTATCTTAAAACATTTTTTTTTGCAAGAAAAATCACTTTACCTTACTCCTTACTTTTAAGGCACGAGGAAGGGTGAAAAATATCAATGCTACAGATAGCGACGACTATATAGTTGCATTTTTGAAAAATGACGAATGCAAGCACGGAATAAAATGGGTTTTCAAAACTATATGAAATATTCATCAGCCAGTATTGTTTATTGTGCAGATTCAACTGGAAGAAGTTGTTGTTTAATATTATTTAGTAATTTTTACAACCGCTATACGTAAAATATTTTGGGGTTTCTTACTTTATCCCCAGTAGTCCTCTGTCTATAGGAAATAATTGTCTCCAAATACGTTAAAAAAGTTAATTTATGGGCAGCAAATTGCTGCAAAGATGTTATTTAATGTAACTCTGCAAATTATAGGTTATAGCTTAGGAATAAAAAACATCGTTGCTGACTTATTCACGGATGCTTACGTTTATTAGTTTTTTCTTTGCATACGTAGAGGAATATACTAGCAATGGCTTTGAAAAACTGTGGGGAGCAAGTATCAATAATTCGCCAAGACATTTTCTCTTGTCTGCCTTTTATGATTTTCTCTGGAAAATTTTCTTAAACTCATTTTCGCCTTGCGTGCCTATCATCAAATCGGACTTTCGAACCCATAAGGGCTGACTGCATCTCCGTCTAAACGTTTCGAAGTCTCGTATTGGGAGAGTCATGTTATAGAATACATGTGCATCTACATTGTGAACCTGTGGATATGCCATATATCTTTCAAGTACTTTAAATCAAGCAATGCAAAGATGACGATCGAATTGACTAAAAAACTATGCATATGGATGTGCACCTTATGCATATTTCACAATTTATTCTTCTCTTTTTAGTTATTTTTGATGATGATTATGGTGGAAAAGGGAGAGAGGAGGGAGAAATAGAACTTTGAAAATTTGAGTATGGTAAAGCAGTATAGAAACATATAGATACCTATACCGCCTAGTTGTACAGTGTTGTGTATATAAATCCTGGAAACAGTATTTATGCACGTATGTACGGCTTGAACAGATAACTACTCGGATACGTAACAAACTCGAAGGGAGCTTTCATCAATTAGAGGAAGATTTACTCCGGAGATTTGCCTATACAGCTAGCCTGTGATTGCCTACTTGTTAAAAGCCTCTCTTCAATTCATCTTCCTCTTTCACTTTCCCTCATCTGGGCTTTTCCCTCTCCATTTTATATCTCTACATAACTTGCTTCTCGCCTATCCTCTCGTCTCGTTGTCTCCCCATACATACACTGCTCGGTCTCTCGCTATGAACTATGACCATGTACAATGTACATATGGAACACAACAAGTTCATTGAACGCCGAAATTCATCGTATATTTTAACCATCTGCTTTCACTTTCTGTGTTTGTTTCTTTATTCGTGAAGTATATCGATATTGAATGCTGCGATATTAAAAGGAACAACAGTACACAAGCTATAATAAATACATATAATTAAATTGGAATACTTTTGATCGATTTTGTATACCATAATCCATAATCGATAGCACACTCAGTGTTGTTGGTATTGAGCAAGATCCAAAAGGCAAGATTTTTTAGAAGAGCTAATTATACTGATATATAATACGTCTGCATTCTAATTGAGGGCTAAAAGGCTTGTACATTTATGTTGTAATTTAATGCCGGGTAAAACGTGCACTTTGACATTCTTTCTTACTTTATTTGATGTCCATAATTTATGTTATGGTGAGGTGGAATTAAAACGCACTTGAAAATTTAACTAATTAGATAAAACTATTGTGTGAACAAATAAACACGTAAACAATTACCGTGAATCGGCGGCACCAGACGGATAGCCATTTAAAATCTTTGACCTTGTTGCCATCGGGGAGATGGAGGAGAATGTCCTTGTTATCATAGTCACTCAAAACGGGAGGCTCACGCCTAAAATGTAAAAATAAAAGGTTACAAAATCAATCAGCAAATAATGAAGTAAGATGACATTTCTTCTATAATAAAGGTCAATGCCATTCTGAATTTTTTAATCATAACTTATCGTATATTCTAATTTATAGTATTAACATATATAATGAAACTTATATGAAATACTTTTTAAATAGCAACTACTGATGCCATACATAAATGCAAATTAGCTGCTGCGTGGTTTGCTGAAATCTATGTATATCTTGCCACTACAGTAGAGGCTCGATTATCCGACGCTCGATTCTCCAGACGCTCGATTCTACGACGCTCGATTATCCGACGGTCTGTCGGATAATCGAGCGTGAAATACCAAAGGAGCAATTTAAAACGTATACAGAGCTCCTTGATTTTTTTTCTGCATGTATCTTTATCCATACAGCCTCCCTTAAATATCCGCTAGATGTTATCAGCACTCACAAAAATATCAAAATCGGAAAATTGAGCGGACGCTCGATGGTCCGACTTGGGGCTGCATGAGATACTTCGGATAATCGAGCGTGTACTGTAAATTGAATGCCTCAAATGCTACTGTACGCATTTACCCCTGATACGGTTTTACCCCGATTGACCCTAAATCGAAAAAAAAACTCGCAGTGTCTCGAAAATCTGTCAAAACTTCTAAAAAAACTCTCAATCATCGAAAATGTCGCAAATTCTAAAAATCTCCCTCAATTATCGAAAATGTCGCAAATTCTAAAAATCTCCCTCAATTATCGAAAATGTCGAAAATTCTAAAAATCTCCCAATCATCGAAAATGTCGTAAATTCTAAAAATCTCCCTCAATTATCGAAAATGTCGAAAATTCTAAAAATCTCTCTCAATTATCAAAAATGTCGAAAATTCTAAAAATCTCCCTCAATCATCGAAAATGTTGAAAATTCTAAAAATCTCCCAATCATCGAAAATCATCGTAAATTCTGAAAAAACTCGCAATAACTTAAAAAACTTTGACCAGCTCAAATTTTCATTAGAACATTAAACAAACAATTCAACAAATACTTTTTAAAAGCTTTCTACCTGTTACTCCCGTCAAACTGAATTTGACTAACGATGGGCCCGAGGATGACGAGCGACACATAAGCCAAATTGTCATTGCATTTGGAAATATTTAGGCCGGTGACAGAGTGCAGGAACCATGTACCCAATTTGACCGCCACAGTAACAACAACCAGAGTGGCAAATAGAAGGGACCAGGTGATCTCATCAAACGGCATCCAAAAGCTGTAGAAACTTACAGGCTCATTAATATCTGAGCCGTGAATGAAACTTAAGAAATCCATCTCAATAACGAGAAAGTGCTCTAGCTTTGCTTCCCTCTTAAAACCATGGAAAAAATTTGCGTGGATCGAAGAAGATCGATAAAATTTCGGAAGAAGGTCGAGACTCAAAATCTCGTTGCCAAATGCTAGTTTTAACGTCAAATTGAGGTGTTGGGCAAGATGTAGGGCCAACTTGGCCCTACTGATGATCGTCAGTATGTAAGAAGGGATTTCTTTGCGAGAAAAGTGCATTTCTTTCAGGGTCGTCTTGTCCAAAATATCCAACGCATTTGGCAACTCAACTAAGTTGTCACTGGTTCGAAATATAGTCGGAGTCCCGCTCAAGTCAAAGTTGCGTCGCCTCGTTTTCAGATAATCTTGGGCTTGCTGAATATTCGACGCCGTCCATTTTTCAACATTCTTTACAAATTCGTCATTTTGATCGAAAAACGGTTCCGAACAAGCCAACTTTCCATTGGAGCAGTGAAAATGAAGTTGCCAGATATCCCTTGAGAGCTCAGGGAAAATTTGGCAGACCTCAGAGTGACATTTTTGGGGACAGTTGTATGGCCATTGGAGATAGTTGATCGGATACGTTTTACGTCCCTCGTCCATTAATATCTGCATTTCATCCGGGAAAAAGGTTTCATTGTGGGCGAAGAGCACAACTAAATCCTGGACCTTCTGGGCGTACTGAAAGAACTCTTCGAATGCCGCAATAAAATTAGGGATTGGCAGAGGGTAGAAGAGGGAGATTTTTTTGACCGGTGGGGCAACGATCAGATGAACAGTACACACCGGCCGATGTTTTATGGCCCTGGATTTTTCCATCAGGGTCACTACCGAATCTATCTTGATATAATGACCGTGATTTTGTACAAAAGAGGTTTTGAAAATGTCGAGCAATGTTGCAGGACGTTTCTTCTTCTGCGTGGAATAGTCAAATGTTTGGATGGCCGATAGGTCAAAAGATGATAGGAGGTCTAATATTTGACCTCCAAGCTCGTTTGAACAAGTGACGTCGTCACTCAACTGGCTGGTGTGTAGAATAAAGGTGCATTGTTCCAGTGGCCTTAAAAAGAGGGACAGTTGCTCCAAATTAACGGCTGTCTGATCATTTTGGTATAAAAATTGGACCTTTTTATCAGTGTTTAGGGATTCTGCTAATGAAGGAAAAATAAGTAAATAGTGCAGAATTTGAAGAAAAATGGCGGAGAAGATCGATGTCAAAGATGGCGGACGACGGCCGGCCATGTTTTTCTTGTTTTTTTTTTTGACAAGTCGCTTTATAGCTCCGTTGGTTATTTCTTTGGCTTGTGCGTCCAGAAGTTTCGATTGAGTCACGTTTTGTATGCACATGCTATAAAAAAGAAATGGGAACTCGTGTTGACATTACACGAAACGGTAAAAATTGAAATGAGCGAATGTCTTTCGTGCCTTGTGAACTTTATATTTTTTATTACTTACGAAACCCTGGCAAAAACTTGAACAACATCCCGTACCAAAATATGCTGCACTATAATACGAATTTTCGTAAGTTGGATAAATTAGCCTGTATTTTTGCCGAATTTGGTCAGAATTCTGCTGGATTCACCATAAAGGACCAAGAGGGGCCCAAAGGTTTAGCAAATGCGGGAGTAATAAAGTGTCCAAACTCTGAAGGGAACGGGCTAATTTTCGAGGGTGTTATCTGGCCGAATTATGATCATGAATTTTGACACGGGATGTAATGTTCATTTAAAGCACCGGCACAACGTGACGCAGAAGAATGAAATACATATGTACCTTTGAGGGTAAAAACCAACTGTGACATTTTAAAAAATTGGATCACCGAGGTGGAAAAACACGTGACTCGAAAAACTCAAAGTAAGTTGATATGGAGATACTTCCATGGCTATCGATCTCGGCTAGTCATTTAAAATGTAGTAGTTAGACATTTTTTCTATTTCCCTTTGGGTGGTCGACTTTTGATAATATACTACTTTATTCAGTAAAGTAAAAGCTTTAAAAAATTTAGTATTTGAGGGTCAATTCGAAAAACCAAAAAAAAAAACATCATTTACAGCAAAGAAATTTTTTTGGTAAACAATTTGCAGACATAATTTAAATCATTTTATTTTAAGCTTATCATCGGCAAGTTTTTATCATACATATACATAGATGCACATTGAACGTAATTACTGGGAAATAAAACTAAGACTTGTTATAAATCTCGAGTTGGTACTTACATAACCAGAAAAAAATAATCTCTACGCATACCGTTGGTTTATTTTTCATGCTTACAATGTCATATTGACCATATTTAGTTGAAAATTAGGGGCGACTTTGGTGACCTCTGAAGGCCATCGAAGGTCGTCAATTCATCTTATTTATGCATTTATACATGTATTTGACTGGCCCAAGGTAACTCTGGGCAAACGGTGAATGATCTGACAATGAATGGCCATGCTGGAGTGTTTTTCTGTTACAAACGGACAGTCCACACTTTTGCACCTTATCATTCCATCAAATCGAGCTGAAGTTGGCCGATTCTTCCACTATTTGCAGGTCTTACGGTGGGTGGAAAGTGTGGAGCTCATAGCAGCGCGGAAGGGACAACTTTGAAAGGCGTACGGCTTTTCCACTGTATGACCGATTGTGAGCAATCAGGCTTGAGGAATAACTGGAGGAGAAATTGCACAAGGAGCATTTAAAAGGCTTCTCACCCCGGTGAGCCATCTCGTGAACGATCAACGGTTTTTTGCACTTTGCTTTGTACTCACAGTACTCCAGTAAAAGAGCAAACAAAGGGCTTGACATTCCAATGCACTATCATGTGGCCATCTAAATCGGATTTTTTATTACTGGCATGGCTGCAGTTGGGAGCTGGACATTTGAAAGGCTTCTCCGTTGAGTGGATGGACAACTGGTGCCTCTCGATGCCTATTTTCTGGTTAGATCGAAAGGGGCAGAGTCCTCTTATATCACTTTTGAGTATTTCCAAGCATCTAATAAAAATCAAGAAATATTTAAAAAAAATGTCTAACAATTGTTCATTTTTTTGTACCAGAATTCGAGAGCAACCTTACAAATCTGGAGGGAATTTTTTGAAGTATCTTTGTGATGGCAGTTTAAAACTACAAAAGAATGAATGAGGATAAAGTGTAAGGGATTAAATTTTATGGCCGTGGCTCTCCACAAAGGATTCGGATAGAAAATTATCCTTAAGGTCAACCTTTTCCCAATCCAAGCATTTGTATGTTTTTATGTAGACAGGGAATCGATTGGTAGGCAAGGACAAAGTACGGCAAGGAGAAGCCGAGGCAAAACGCTGCTAGACACCATTGAAAAAATTCCCCATACGAAAAAACGAGGTGAATGTCAAACTCTTCAAAGCTTAGAGTTTTGAAAACCTCCGTGGTCTGGTTAACATAAAAGCTCCAGCTAATATTTTTCGCCCTGTTCGTAAACAGGGTGACCCTCCACTTCTTCCAAAATTCGGATTCGGACGCCCTTCAGTAGGTACTAGTCATATGGACTGAAATCTAATTGATGAGAATCCTAAAGTGTGACTCTACTGTATGAACCCCACGTTCAATTCTCAAAACCCACGGTCAAGTTGTCGTTTGGATACTGCCAAGTGCCGTAGTGAAGGTTTGGTCCTTGATCATGTCATTTGGTCCAAGCTCTGGTCCTCCGAAGTGACGCCTGGTATTTTCATTTTATTTTGGATTCTTTTTTGCTTCCATTTTCCAAAGAAATCAAAAAAAGCATCAACAGCCACAGAGGGCGATTTCCAAATGCTTGTAACATAATTCGAACGAAATTATCAAAAACTATTTCAAAATTATTGATCAATTCGTTGGATTGGACGGATTCGAGAATCTGACCAATCATACGAATGGATCAATAATTTTGAAATAGTTTTTGATAATTTCGTTCGAATTATGTTACAATGTTACAAGCATTTGGAAATCGCCCACTGTGAACATTTAACAGGTTACAAAATATCTTCCAAAACGTCAATTTTGTCTCTGTAGAAACAAAATTGCTGCCAAATATTTAATGGAAGCTGAAAAACTTCCATAATGCTGAC
>JAQIVE010002869.1:0-18475 GCA_034698285.1 Sminthurinus bimaculatus | reverse complement strand
GCGAAAAGGTAATGTGTAGCCTGCCTATCCTTCGCAATGGGACCAGTCCAGGGCTTCCTGCTTTCCACTTTATGCATGAGTAAAGATCCTTGTTGCCCTTTACTAATCTGTAATTACAATTAGCCTGTGATCCAACTCACCCATCAAAATACAAACACATCATCACCGTATAGTCGTCATCATTATCAATTCACAACATCATTTGCAACTTTAAACTCAAGGTTTTACTTATGTATATTTCAAAATTTCCAAAAAAAGTTTATTTCACCAATTTTCCCTTTTACAATACTAAAATATTCAAATGCGCATATTATACTTCAGACTCCTATTCCACATTACACTATGTAGTCTCCGATTTTAGGTGACGTCCACACACACTTTAGAGCTATTTTTTGTAATAAAAAATACTTCCTAAAAAAAAATTTCATCAATAACTCGGAGTTTACTCCGCCTACTATCTACTATCTATGGTTCTATGACAGTTTAGTTCATTCCTTTAAAGTTAAGTTTTGTCTTGGGTTTTTGAATTAGTGTAAACTTAAAAAACTATTGCTATTAGTAAGTTTCTCTAAATTCCAAAAAACTGGGAGGGTGGGACTCATGTGGAATAGGAGTCTTTCATATAATTGAGATCAAACGAAACCAAAGGTAAGTTTAATCTTTCAATTATACTTCAGACTCCTATTCCACATTACACTATGTAGCTGTTTAAAGCGTATAGACAAAACTTGAAGAATTTAGACAAAACCAATCATTTAAACATTCAATATCCACAATATAGTAATTATTTTTACTCCAACATGTATCTTCAGATATTATTGAGCAACAATATAAGAAAAAATTTAATCAGAAATATAAACATTTTGTAAATGCAATGATAATATCAATTAATTAAAAATAATAATATAAATATTATTGTTTGGATTGAATCCAATATCAATATTTTTTAACATATTTAATAAGAATTTAAGTAGTTATAACAGCAGTAGCAAAGTTTCCTCGTCTATCTAGAGGACGGTTATAGAAACGTGCAAACATAGAGGATGATTCGGACCATCCTACTGTGTCCCGTATATCCTCAATGGATACTCCTTTTCGTCTTGCTGAGGAGGAGGAAGCATGACGAGTACTGTGAGCTTTGAATTTGTTGGTATCAATACCTCCATTTTTTAACACGACCTTTATCCACCGTGCGATTGTTGTTGTTGTTATTGCCTTATGAGAATTACTGAAACTGATGAGTAACTGTTTTTCCTCTCCCCTTGTCTCTTTAGTTCTGTTCATGTACTCTTTAACTACTCTCGCTGAGCACAAACATGGTTTTTCGTTAAAGAATGGTAGAAAGAGAACTGGACAGCTTTTACCTGGTTTGCTAGTCTTAATAAGATTGACAATATTAATTTCAATGCCGGTCTCAGTCTCTTGAACATAATCAATATTAATACTCTGTAATGTTTGAACTCGTTGAGCTGTGGAGAGAGCTAACAGTCCGACCAGCTTGTAAGTTAGTTTCTCCATCGATATCTCTTCTAGTGGTTCTAACTCTGAAAGGTAGGTTAAAACTGGAGCAGGATCCCATGTAAATGTATACCGTGGTGCTGGTGGTCGGGTCCGGCCAACTCCCTTGAGAAAACGCTGCACTAGTTTATGTTCTCCTATTGAATCACATTGAGTTGCCAGGAGGGAGACAGCAGACCGAGCTGTACCAATTGAGCTGTATCCTTGACCGTAGTTGAATATAGAATAAAGAAATGACAACATGGAGTTGACTGTGGGATTGTATACATTTTTATTATTTTGACTACAGTATGACCACCACTTCTTCATGTAAACTTCATACTGCTTCCATGTAGACGCTGCTAAAGATTGTAGGAGTAAGTTTGCTGCTGCTGCCGTTGAACCTTGAATTATGAACGCTTCCCTGACAAGCGACCTGCCACCAGGGTAAGTTGTCGATGAAGAGGGTGCACTCTGTCCATAAATGATAATAAATTACTTGATGGTCCCATGATAATGGTTTCAGATATTAATAACTTTTTATACAGCGGATACCATGGCTGGTATGGCCAGTAGGGTACCACTACAATTCCTTCACATTGCTCATCCTCAATTTTCCTCAACACTCTAAGAATCATTGTAAAGGGGGGAAAAGCATAGAAATAAAACTGTTTCCATGATACAGTAAACGAATCTACCGACCAGGAGGCCGGGTCTGGTATCCACGATATATATTTTTTGCATTTATGATTATGGAAACTTGCAAATATATCTATCTCTGGAATTCCGAATTCCATTTTAATTTTTTCAAAAAAGAAATTTGACAAGGACCATTCAGTTTCGATATTTGATACACGAGACTCACTGTCAGCTACACTATTTAATTTTGAAGGTATGTAAGTAGCTGTTATCCAAATATTCCTATTTTCACAAAACTGCCAAATTTTCCTTGTCAGCTCGTGATACTTTTTTAACTGAACTCCTCCATGCTTATTGATATAGGCAATTGCAGTTGTGTTATCAATACGGAGTAAAATGTTCTTATTGGTTAAATTACGAGCAAATGTTTTTAAGCCATAATAAGCAGCCTTGAGCTCCAAATAGTTAATAGAGTGTAACATTTCATCCTTTGTCCAGAAACCGTGACTTTTTTGTTCCCCTGAAAAACTCCCAAAGCCAGACTTTGAGGAGTCTGAGAAAATTTCAAAATCAAAATCATCTTGCATTATTGGACAAAAGGAATCTGGTAAATGATTTAGCCACCATAAAATATCAGCTTTGCTGTCTTTGGATAAAGTTACAACGGCATTATAATTATCGTTATTTTTTCTCAATGCTAATAATTTATCTCGTTCACAATAACGAGTATATAATCTACCATATAAAACAGCAGGCAGAGCTGATACAAGTGTACCTATATATTCGGCCAGACGCTGAATGCGTAAATTCTTATTATTTAACATTCCTCGACTCATAGACAAAATCTTTGTCTTTTTATCGTCTGGTAGTCGTATTTGCATATTTAATGAATCAAATACCAAACCCAGAAATGTTACTGTTTGTTTTGGAATGGGATCGGATTTATCTGTATTGATTACGAACCCCAGACTTTTCATTAGTGACATTGTCTCGATTGTTGCATAGTTCAAATGTTCAAAACTGTTTTCCATACATAATAAGTCGTCTAAGTAAGATACATTTGAAAATCCTCGGCCTCGCAAGTAACCTAATATAGGCTTTAATAGTTTAGTGAAGATTCTAGGACCGACTGAAAGACCAAAAGGTAGACAGGTAAATCTGAACGTTTTACTCTTCCATTTAAAACACAAGTAATTCTTGTGTGAGTCGTGGATCGGTATAAGAAAATACGCATCCTTTAAATCCAGCTTCGTAAAAAAACAACCCTTGCTTATTAATCTGCGAGCTGTCCTCCAGTTCTCCATTTTAAACTTTGGACAATAAACAAATTTGTTTAACTTTTTTAAATTTAATATAAATCTATAACTCCCGTCTGGTTTCGGAACCAAGAAAATTGAGGAGTAAAATTGACCCTCCTCGTAACTAGTTTCCTCGATTGCTCCCAGCTCTTGGAGTTTCATTATGGAAGTTTCCATGTATTCTTTCTCTTTAATAGAGAGTTTACAGGGCTTTGGAATGGAGGATTGACGAGGGAGAGCAATGAATGGAATTTTGTATCCTGATATTGTTTGTAATATTTTTGGATCACTTGTTAATTTTTTCCAATTGTCAACATAATATTTTAATCTTCCAGCATGACTTACCTCAGCTGAAACATTTAATAGTTGTAGTTGTACTTCTGATTCCGACTCTTGTCGTTGTTGTAAAACTTGTTTTTGGACTTCTTGTCCGACTTCCGACTCGGCGGATTGTATGGATACTTGTTCTGCCCGCCCCCCTTCTTCTGATAAAAAGGACGAGACGGGCGCTTGAAGTTTAAAGAATGGTTCTTATTTTGAACCTTATGGACAACAGACTTGATGTGAGATCCTGAATCTCTCTTGGTATTATTATTATTGGTGTTTTTGTTGTCAACTTTTGCGCTCTCCTTCGGCTTGTCATCAAAGTCCTGAGTCAATTTCTTCATGTCCTGTTTTCCCTTGATTTTATCAGAGAGGCCTGAACCGAACAAAAGAGAATCGATGGGGGCATTCTCGCATGGGACTCGGACTGATCCTGACTCGATATGTGAACACATCAGCATCTGTCGTCTTGCCGATAATAAATGCTGTGCATCGAGAAAGAGAGAAGCAGCGTCACGGAAAGCTTCGAGCATTTCATTTGTTTCTGGGGACGATTTTATTTTTAACAACATGGAGACTCCAGTTGCTAATGCTGTTAGTCCAGCCGTCTGTGTAGATTGAATTTCTACGAATTCTTCGTCCCGATCAATAACCCATTTTTTATGGACTGTAGCTTGGACCTCTGGATTTATTTGAGGAGGGGCAATTAATTTACAATTAACAGGTGTTAAATGTTTTGTCATGATTGCTTTCTTGACCTCCTCCTTCAACCCTTTGACGACGATGGGATCCCAACGAATAGGGAGCTGTCCATTTACTGGAGGTCCAAATTCGGCAGTCTCAGTCGGCACTTGACCCAGAATATTCAAATATTCACCGTCCAGATTATCATCATTAACATTGAGTTCGATTACATCTTGGTCATGTGGGGAAACAGATCGTTTCCGTTTATCCACAGATTTTGAAGATGATATGCTGCTGGAGCGGGACCGACTATTGTCTCGTGATTTGCTCTTGGACCGAGATCGACTGCTTTCTCTAGATGAGCTCTTACTCTTGGTTCGTCTGCTGGACCTGGATCGAGATCTCGTGTTTGATCGACTACGAGATGTCTCTCTTTTATTGCTAGTAAAAGAGCTCGTCTGAGATCGAGATCTATATCGACGCCGACGATGAATTGAAGAACTCAATTTTCCAATAGAGTTGGCCATTTGAACCAGGCTTTTACTGATATCTTCAATGGATAGCGAAGACTTTTCCTTCCTACTCTTCTTTGTCTGTCCCATTTTCTACTTTTTAGATATCACAGAAAATTTTAAACAAAATGGAAAATGACAAGGCATTTGGTTTTGTCGATTGGTAAAACATACACATGGATGTACATATGCAAGAAAATTTCATGTAACTTACAAGTAACTTGAAAATGAAAATTATTATGTAATCGTAATAAACGTATCATAAAAACTTACGTACAGTTACCGAAAATTAAACCCGAAAGGTATTACACTCTTGTAAACTGAAAATGAGTTTTCCTTGTTTTACCTTTTGTCGAGAAAATCTCTAGACTAAAATTGTTGTTCGTGCGACACGGACGACACACAAAATCAGAATGAACTAAACTGTCATAGAATCATAGATTATAGATAGTAGGCGGAGTAAACTCCGAGTTATTGATAAAATTTTTTTTTGGGAAGTATTTTTTATTATAAAAAATAGCTCTTAAGTGTGTGTGGACGTCACCTAAAATCGGAGACTACATAGTGTAATGTGGAATAGGAGTCTTTCATATAATTGAGATCAAACGAAACCAAAGGTAAGTTTAATCTTTCAATTATATTACATAACTGTTTTTTTCTCCAAACGTTTTTATCTTTGTACTTTGTACACTGTACGTACATGCATCATTTTCCCATTACTATATCTTAACTATATGTTTCTATTTGAACCTCGAGAGTCTCGAGTCGAGACTGTTTGGCTGTTTACTCATCCCACGTCTCGTTGCTCTTTCGTTTTTATTTTCTTGCTCTGTAAATGTGTATCCATCTTTTTCTTTGGTCACCCTTATTGCTTTTTCTCCAAGAAACGAAAAACCCTCAATGAAGTAATCATCAAAGAAAGCTTCGAGTTGTATGTACATGTATATACACAACACAGCACAGGAGTGGAATGGAGTGAAGCCTGCTGCCTTGGCATGGATCGGTCGTGGGGTTAAAAAGGTACAACTCAATTCAATTCAATTCAGTTCAACTTGACTCAACTCAGCTCAACAGTACAACGAATAACGAGGCAGGCGAGGTAGTGAATATATGTACATAGGTGCATAAAAAACGTGTGGAGCAAAAAATGGATCTTCCAGCACAGAGGGAAAAACAATAACAAAAACAAATAAGATTGCTCATCCGTGTACGATTCACGCTCTTTCCACTTCTTTTTTTTATTCACTCCTTATGTATTTACCTTTACACGCAAGCGGAGGTAAATATGTACCTGATATACATTATACATATATGGTCGATTCTTTTTTCAACTGCCGAAAAGCCCAACGCAGTAAACGATTTTTGTTTTCAATTTGCTGCAAATCCATGGTAACGGGCTTTTTAAAACCGTGTTGAAAATAGAACAAAGTATACGTGCAAGAGTTTGTGTAGGTAAGTTTCCAAAAAAAACCAAGATGTTTACTTGCACCACAGGAAGAAGAAATGTGACTGAAGGATTATTCGACAATGTTTTTTCTGGTGCAAGAACATAATTAGTTACTAGTACTAGATACAAATCAAACAACTGATAAAAATCCAAAAGGTAAATGAAGAGATTGTTATTTAATCTTTAATTAATTAAAGGTCAGTAACTTTAACTGCGATTAATCTTAAAAGATAACTATGAAATTTCAAGGCCAGTCCCGACTAACTGTACACAGTAGGAACAACGCAATCAGAAAATTGAGCTTGACTTTAGACTTGAGCCTTTTCGGGACAACATTACACACAACATCCGCAGCGGTTGGAAAAGATTCTTATAATATGTACAGTACAGTATATATGTATAACAGAAAGACAAGGTAGGGGCAACATGTCTATCACATTTTTTAGGGCAGAAGAAAGATAAGCATGAAATTGGTAAACACAGGTCCGTTAATCTTAAAATCTACACTTTTTATGTGTACCAAAGCAACAAGCTATATAGTAACGTGTTGATTCTTTATTACACACAGTTTTACATAATATTATATGTAATTTCTTGGTGCCAGATAGTACACACAATCCAAAAAAATAAAAGTGGCAATACTAAGAATGCCTAATGCGCATTATTGTTATAGTAGTCGCAACTGGTGCACTTGGTCAAAATATTTGATTTCCCAGTGAGTAAATTCAACGACAAGAAAAAATTCCGAGACACTAAAGATGCTTTTGATTTGCTTTTCGGATAATAAAATACATTGCATGTTTGATATTGCGTGAGCCGTGATCAGTTTTATTATGCCATCAAAAAACAAATGGTAAAATGTTAAAAATAAATCTAAATCGAATATTATTGGACCTTCAATCCGGGTCTAAGAAAAGTTGATCATCATTTGCATCGTCATCACTCATATTTATTAGTAATACTATTATCACATTGTTTGGCATCAAATATTGAGTTTGAGTTTGAGCTGGACGGATTGACTTTCCCGAGTACAAAACATTCTGCAGAATTTTGTTAGGATATTGAGCTAATGCAAGCTAGTTTTTTACAATATAATTATGTATGTATTATGAATGAAATAAAATGCAGTTTCTTTTTTTTATGTTACACATTTATTCAGCCAACAGATTTTGACTAAATAGTGATAAATTTTTATAAATGATCGGGAAACTGTGAAATTTGTGAAAGAATGTCCTCTAGAATTTTTGTACGGGGTAATAAGATAGACAATTTGTACAGATAGCGTTGGACTTTGTTTGTGGCAAAGGCAAAGAGTGTAAAAGGAGGAAGACAGATAGACAGAAACACTCGAAAAGTGACAGATCAGATCCAGACGCCTTCGTTATTCGTCAGATTCTCAGAGCCACTCAAAGACACAGATAGAGGAGAGAGAGAGAGAGAGAGATGGAGGAATATGAGTAAAAGGCCTTCAAAAGTATCTCATGAGTAAATATGTGTAATATGTAATATCAGTGCACTTTTCCATTCCATTTGAGATGCTGGAGGGAGTTGCACGTGTATTTGTGGTATTCGGTGTCCTCTGTGTAACTTGACATGGTATTAGTTTCCCCTGCATAAAATGTTCCCTTAACCGTACATCGTACATATTACATATACATCTATTTGCTTGTCTTGTCTTTATCTAACTCGGATTACTCTTGAGTCAATACCATTGAGATAGAGGAAGAGAGTGAGAGAGAAATACATAATATACATAGAGAAAATACGGAAGGATTCTACCAGTATCATTTCTCATATCTCCCTAACATAACAAACCCACCAAGTTCCATTTCTAAAAGACACAAGACTAGATGTAATGATAATATCAGGAGTGATACATGTGTAATGTGTAGTAATAATGCTCATACTCTCATTTTGACTTGTCATATTATGGGAAAAGACACAGATACAGAATACACAGATACAATGTCATATTATGCCCATTCTAAAAGATTTTAGTTTAACCCCTGAACAAAATGGAATGAAATGAAATGGAAACTGCATCACAACAATCGGCGTATGTGTGCATATCTCATAAGAACGGAAGGAAATGGAGATATAACATTGTTTACAGTTTTGGATTTTGGTTTAGTTTCATTTGGTTTGCACTGCACTGCAGAGAGCAGCAGCGCGATGAGTCCTCAGGCATTTGACGTTGAGTTGGAAACCTAATTGTGCTGCTCTCCTCACTAATACACACACTAACAGTGCGAAGAAGAAGAAGAGCAGAGACAGAAATGATATGTAATAAAGGGAGAAAGAGAGAGGACAGCTACACCACTAGAATTTCATATAATCTTATTTTGTTTTAATGGATGTATATAATATACAAACAACCTGTACACTGTACCATGTACAATATCGTGTATTTGCATGAGTATGAGCTGAACATTATGCACACACAGTTACTATACTTTACTGTGATGTGATGGCCGGTTTTTTAAAGCTTCTAGCTGCCTTTCTCCCTTGTTAGATTCTCAGTGCGGACTTCCGTCTTTTATTTTGACGGCATTATTAACTACTCCTATAGGATACGAATATGAGTAGTTACCGAAAACGAAGTACAGAGTATTACAGACAGACAGCATGCATGGCATGCATATTACATTTTACAACAAGCCGACAAATTTAACTGTATTATATTATATAATGTTATATGCACTACTGTTTGTATGAGATTCCGACTAGATGAAGATGAGCTACCGCCGGAGCAGAACTAAAGCTTAAACAAGAGCCATTAACAAAACTGTTTTCCATCCAAAATTCCTCTCACTCGTCCGCTTTTACTGCCTAAGTAGGCATACATACATATTACATATTATATTGTACATGTACTTACTTATTTCATACTTGCTAATAAGCTTAGAGTGTCTCTGTCTATTTTTTGTGTCTGTTTCTTTGTCGCTTATTTCGAAATAAAACAAGAAAAAACTCCCTTTGCATAAAATACGGCTTTGAGAGACTCTTTCTCAAGTTTTAAAGCTGGAGGAGGATGAAGTTGGGCGATTATACTGTAGTAAATACATATAAAATATAAAAGTAAAATATATTATTGCTCCTGAATCCTGATGCGATATTTTCTATAATTCAATGTCCTACTGCTTGCTTGCTTTTATCTAATTTGCTCTATTAGGAACTTTTTATACCTCCGCAGTTGGAACTAAGGTTACGTTGATAATGAATGGTAGGCCGTTTTAGTAAATAGAATAAGCATTAGAACTATTAACTATTGTATACTTATATAAAGCCGTCTTTTGGTACAAACCATATGTAAAAATTACTATGAATATATGTATGCACACACATTAAACATATTATGCTTTTCCTGGAGGTTGAACTAACGATAAGTTTTTCTTGGTATTTATACATTACGTCACACAATAAAATAATAATATATGTTAAGGAGATAGAAATGTGTTTACGGTAAAATTATAGGAATATCTTGAGGGAACAATACGTAATATGTGTATGTATGTAATAATTTCCCAGTTGATAAGATAGGGCGAAATAATTCGGAGATAAGGAAAAAAGTAAGGAAGCATTTATAGTTCACACAGTCAAAACCAAGCCACCTACTCATTTAACGTAATCTTTGAATTCAAATGCTAAATACATACATGTAGGTACTTACACATTACACATACTGCGACATTTTCTTTCGCTCTTTGTCATGTATTTTGTATTATATTCGTATTCGTATTTTCATTTCATTTTCCATACTCCATACACATATCCCTTTTTCGCCGAAACTTGAAAATCATTTGTAAACTTATAAATATTACAAGTTGCGATCAGTGAACTCTTGCCTAAAACCAAAAGCTAGTTTATTTATGCCCTTCTCCATGTGCTGCTTAAAATAATTTACATTTGATATGCATTTATACAACCATTTAATCGTACCCTTGTGACATAATAATCGTAATAGTAATAATAATAATATTATTAGTAAAGATGAAGATAAACGCAATAATTTTCATGATATGGAACGTCAATAACAAGTCGTACCATATACATAGGTAAATATACGGAGTATACTCATACACACACACACACACATTAAATTTGACATTCGCCCATGATACAGAGAAATCCAATAAAAAAATACGTAAAATAATGTATAAAATATCATCAAACATTAAAAGTGTGCATAATAAATGTCTATCTAATATATAGTGCATAGGAAACTTTTTACACGTGTGCATTGAGCATTGACTTGATACGATACGATTTTATTTTAAAAATATGAATTTCATATCGGCACATGACATGACTTTGCTTGGATTATAAATCCATTGAAAAACTGTGACACATCTATCAAAAGTACAGTTACAACAGCATGCATATGCATATCTTTGAATGAAACTTCACAACTCTGATACTGATAAGCGGCGACGTTTGGGATTTGAGAACCAACTGAGTATGATTACAAGTAAGTAAGTATGTAAGTATATATATTTAATATTTACTACATCTTTGTCCATGTACTTACATAGTTAGCTCTGTTTTTTTTATTCCCATCTGAGAAAACATCTTTATTTTTTCCACAAATCCTCCGTTAAAAGTTAAAACTAACAAGTGACAGTCTCATATTATTTCTGTAAAACCTTTGTATGTATCCATAAGTAGATGTAGTTAAGTACGGGGAACTTAAACCGCGTCGGCCAGGAAGTAAAAACAGTGAATAGCTTGTCAAAGTCATTACCAAAAAAATGTGGTTTATTTCCAATTTTTTTTCTACATTAGTGTATGTAGCATGTTCACTTGATCACCGTCATTGTCAAAATAAATGTATGTATAACCGCCACGTGTACAAACATTAATAAAAATCGGCTCACTAAAATGACGAAACTCTCGGCAAAGAATAATACAATAGGACTGGGCCATATTATAACAAAAAAAACGAATGATAACAAGCAATAAGCAATATCTAATAATGATAATAATCTCATTGACTTGGAAAATCTGCCCTTTGTTCTCGCTTTTCCCATACCAAATACCATAACCCATGGTCATAAGACAAGATATTGGTGTTGGATTACCAAAGGAAAAGAGAGAGTCAAATGCTCTTTTTTTTATGAATGAACGAGAGAGGCCTAGTCCTCGTAAATAGTTGTAAAATTTCGTAAGTACGTAGCATGTGTCATCGGGTCGTAGTATTTAGGGGTAAATGGGTGGAGGAATGAATGAATGTATGGATGGATGGATATATGACAATAGCAATGACGATGACGACGACGGTGACTGTGCATAGTTACATATCTGTATACAGAGAACTGACTGGATGACTGAGTACCGACACCCTTGTTAACTGGATAGTTGCATTTGTAACAAATGGGGAAGAAAAACAACAATTATTCTTATTCTTGCCGATATGATGTGTATAATGTATACATATAGTTGTCCTTCTTCCCTTCCGCTGCTTCTTCCGCTCTTTTCGTGCCCTCTTTTCGTTTTCTCCACCGTTTCTGATGAATAGCCAAATAATACTTATTCTCATTACTCATTATATTGCCCACCACCAAGAAAGAAGCTGCTTACTGCTCACTTTTCCTGTTATGTATATCTAACTACAATATTGGAGTAAAACGTTTTGTCCACCACAAAACGAGATGAATTTACCACCGTCAAGAAAAGGAAAATAAGTAGAAAATTGTTACCTACTTCTCCTTGCCCAAGTTGCTCATACAAACATACATACACATTGTCAATTGTCAGTACATAAAGTACGCGTCATTACACCAAAAAACCGAAATTTGAACAGAAACTCGTCGACTTTTGACACAACACGAATGATGTGTCAGCTTTGTGCAATACAAAATAAAGTAAAATACATAATATGTATGTTCAACATTGTACCAAACAAATGGAGGCCCAAACTCGGAACACGAATGAAATAATAAGGAAGTGATGGAAAAGGAAGAGTCTGAACCTACGTAAATACATAGATTTTCGTACATATTCTTGTTTTTCAACTCTCCTCCGTCCTGGTATGTACATGGTATCAATAGCCGTTGAAGTTGAATGCTGAAGTTGGCGTACTTACAAAATCCCATTGAATTTACAGATTGGAAGTTTGTTTAGTTTGTAGAAAAAGAAAAGGAAGAATAAGAAGAGCGAGGAGACGAGACTTTTGTACAATTGTAATTGTGTAAGTGCTCCTCATTCCCATTTGTACGCACTAACTTTTCGAGGACTTTGGACTTTTAGAGAGAGAGACAGAGAGAGAGAATGAGTAAGAAAGAGAGAAAAGGAAAAGGGAATGAAAACGTGTGAATGAAAAGTTTTACTATGAAACCCCAGCAACATTATTTGCTTTCCGCGGTAAAACTTACGCCTGGAGCTTCTCTCTCCTTTTCGTTTTCTCTAAAAAAAGGATACAATAGCTAATTGTTGTACATCAGGCACATGAACATAATGCAGGAGCATGGAGATGGAGTGCTGGACATGAACAGTGAACAGTGGACATGGGCAATGAACGGAAGGCAAAGTTACGAAAAGAGAGAGAGAGAGACATGAAAATGCTAAAAGGAAATTATGTGTAAAGTATTAGTATCCTGTACATTCATCCCTTGGTATTTCATTCATTCTTTCATTCAACCGATTTCGTTTACACTCCGTACGATGTACAGTCTCTGTATATATCTGGATATCCACTTGTGTGATTTCCCTTCTCTTTAACTTTTCAACTTTCAACCTCCTGCAACTAACTACAACTATAACATTTCAAAGTGTAAAAAGTAAAAGGCTGTACAAAGTTCTCCCGACTCTGTCTGTCTGTGCAACTTGTGACTTCTTCTTGACTGCAATAGAGGATCTTGAGCAAACTTTTAAATGCATTTGCTGTAAAACTTGCGACTGAGGGGGCAAGAAAATCTCAACGAATTGCAGAGAAAAAAAATGAAGGGATGTGACTGAAACTAAGGAGGTTTGTAGAAAAATCTCAAAAGTATTTTAGATCATGCTTTACTATGTATACACACTACACATAGTACGTCGGATTCTGATAATTAATAGTTGAAGGTATTGAAGATATAAAATGAACAGAATAGTGTGAAATGCTGAATAAGCATAATATGCAACATTTATACTTATAATATCAAAAGATAGGAGATTGCATAGAAAAAGTATTTCATCTTATTTCACTGTGTTTAAGAAATATGCGTTTATTAAAAGACAGTATGTATTTGTGTTAGTCAGCATTGTCGAGTACTGTTGAGTACACATAAACAATGTAGGTTGTAGGTACACACACACATCATTCATCCTATGTATGGTGTACACATTACACATGTATTCATTTGTGTTGTTGAACTGTTCAACAATTTTAAGTCAAGTCTTCATCTTTTTCTCTCCTTTTTTCACTAGTCTGTCGTAAAATTCAAAGAGAGAAGAAAAGGATGCAGCAAACAAGACAAAACAATACAAAGATACCAATTCTACACTTCACTTTTCTGTACTTTACTTTACAGTTCTCCCATATAAATTTATGTTCGAATCCCATTTCCATTTCCATGTTTCATTATTATTAGTACAAGTACTGTATATTGTACATAGATAGATGCTTGTACTATTATTACTACTACTACTACTCTTTCCATTATTATTATTATTAGTATGCAGTATTGTGTATTAGTCTGAAAAGACATTATTATGACGGTGTTGGGAAACCTCCGAGAGAGTTCAATCTTCAAAAATCCCCATTTATGTACTATTTACTACTTTTTTCCTATTTTCTCTGTTTGCCTTGTGTTTGTGTTGTAGATATTTTGTATTTACTTTTCTATTATGCATCTTGCTCCTCGAGTCAGACAAAGAGGTTTATGACAACACCCCAACTCAACTCAAGATTCGAGAGTCCCCCATAAAAATAGATACAAAGCTATCTTTTTCTATTACTTTTTTACTCTTTTACATGAGTTCACACTTACAGCCTGGTTTTATGTATTATGTATTATACCTTTTATATGAACATGTACAATGTACAGACTATATACACAAGAAATATGTACGTCTAGATATTTGAACATTGTTTTGTCATCTTGTTGTATGGGGAAAATATTGAGGTTGATGCTATTGAGGTGTCATGAAATTTAACGGGTAGCAAAAGCAACTGTGTCTATACTGTGTATAGTTGTGTAAATAAAATATACACATGCACAAAATGCAAAGTCAATAGGAAACCCTCAATATTTTGCTCAAATATTCAAAGATTCAATTGACAAATCCAACACATAAAGGAAAGAAAGATGAACCGCCCATTTTTTGCCTTTGAATTCTCCTCAAGCAGACATTGAAACCTGTACAGTACATGTATATGTATTAGGACATCTGAATGTTTTCTATATAAATTCAAGAAACCACAGAGAAAAGTATTCGTATTCAGTGACAAGTCGTATGACATGTTGTGACTTGCACTGTAATTTCTTGAATGGGCAAACGGATGTTGAATGCCTTATTTTGAATTTTTTCTATTTTACAAATTGAAGTGGAGAAGTTTGTAAGAGAGTTGATACTGCCATTGATCATACAGTTTATTAGAGTAAAGAGCAGGAACCTTGTATTGTTCAATTTATCTAAAACGATTCAACAACTTTTCTGCTCTTCCTTTTTTCCCTTTTTATCCACATCATACAGTATAATACTCAAAATATATTCACGATCACACGAGAAAAAAGAGATAGAGTAAACAGTGAAAATACACAGGTATTGATTGCATATTGGAGTCCCTGAAATTCTGAATTTATTTTATTCCCTTTCACCCATCCCAGAAATTTTCATACACCACACATTATTATTATTGTATATGTACATGAGACAGTACGGATAAAAAAGTGTGGAAAACGTTGATGTGTCTAATACAAACTTATAGACGAGGCGAGGCAGGAAAAGTTTTCTCAAGCTTGTCTATATCTTATTATTGGTTGTATATGGTGAGCTGTGACTGTGAGCTCCCAGCTTTTCAGGATCGCAAAAGAAAATTGAACAGCTTAAGCCAGCTCAGAAACGCAAATAGAAATGGAAGAAGAAACAGAGAGGCAAACTCGTCCAATATGATAAAAGAGACTACATATATATATGGAGAAAGAAAAAAGACGCAAAATGCAGAATTTATACAACAAACGATGCGGAATGAGAAAAAACTCTTTCTTTCTCTATATTGTATTGTATTGAAGTTTGTGAGTTGGTCTTGGTGTGTATCATGTGTGAAATGGCTTTGTGGTGCTCGAGTGAAACAGATAGAAGAGATAGGAAAACTGTAGCAAAAACAGGCAGAAAATAAGCAATAGCAAAACTAGATGCATATTGCTAGTGTTTGTGCGTAAAACTCTGTGTGTGTGTGTGTGTATGTGTGTGTTGTCCAAGTGTTACAAAAGCCTATAAAGAAAAGAAGAAAGGAGATGGTCGCTTGTTGCTTGTACATGTTGTATAGTCTTTGGACAGATATTGGCCATCTCTTTGTGCTCTCTCATATGTAAAATGTATATGTGTGTATTGTATTGCATCTACATTTGTTTGATGTGAGGTCCCTTTTCATGTAAGTGTACACTTATAAATGTACACTCAGAAAGGGAAGGAGAGAGAGAGAGAGAGAAGAGACATGAAAACAAGACAATAAAGTCCAGACAAGCAGAAAAAACGGAGTGAGACGGTGACAATGAATGACAGTCTGTTTGTACTATTATTATTCCTTGTCTAATAGTTTTCCATACATGTACAAAAGTACACATCACATATGCATGCATGTACATACATATTGAAATGGAAATACAGATCCGAACCTTGTTTACAACTTGTAAATATATTGTATTTATGGGCCAAAGCAGCCCTGAGAATGAATGAGGGAATGAATGAATGAACCAAGGGGCCAATGAATGAGTCACGTCAGGCCCAGAGAGCAAACTGAGAAAACGAAAATGAGTAAAAGTGGTGCTGTGTGGACGGATTTTAAGCTTTTAAGTACGTTTTTACGATATTGCTCCTGCTTTTACGCATTTCTGGAGCTTCTCACCGCCATCGTCGTTGTTGAAATTTGAAATCGAAAGGGAAGAAAAGTTTTTTAGCAACAGTAAAAGAACGGGGAAACCGTTTGAGGTTCATTCACTATTCAAAATGTTTAAAAACTACTTTAAATAAGGTATGTATATCATTTAGAATTGAAAGCTTTTCATATTCTTCGCAGAGACCTGCTGTATGCAAGCAAATTGAGACTTGGGAAATATTAGTCAAAATGTAATTTAAAATGGCAACTTCATCTACATTGCAAATATTTTCAGTTCAATCATGAGCCTATTATCTAGCTCACTTCAATTTCCGTCGACACCAGATTTTGCAAAGAAAAGTTTGAGGTAGAAAACCAAAACGGTGTGTGCAGAGTAATGGGGATCAAACGGGAATTTTCGGCTTAATCGACAGTTATACCTATAAAAATCTCAGTGGTTTCTTTTCTTTCTTCTCACGAGGCAGGTTTTTAGGAAGTGAATACTTTAAGATTTCCCCGTGCAAAAAGGAGTCACAACTCACAACTGTTGAAAAGAAATGGTGCAAAAGCAGGAAAAGAATGGAGAAATTCATACAAACACAATGTTCAAATGGAAAGTGGGTATCGATAGTTCACTGTAAGTGATAAGCACATACTGTGTATAGTATTGATAGATTGTTACTTTGCAGCAAGAGGTTTATTTCAGGGCCCACGGAGTAAAATTTGATCTTGGTCATCATCGCATTACATTGCTCGTGAAATTGAGAGAGATCACATAAATATGAAGTAAAACGATATGGCGCATTAAGACGTGAACAATGAGAAAAGGCTCTACTCCAAATACACTCTAAAACATTTCTTTAGTTTGAGGATACATTGTATGAAGCTCAAAAATAGTGGTGAAAATGGGAATGTTGGAATCGGACCAATAACCAATATCATAATCCATAATCTTGGTATAAAACTACACTATAAATTTTAAACGGTCTATTTTGTACGTATTGTGAATCGTACCGATATACATCATATAATATAGAAAACCTTTCCCCGGAAACATGAAGGGAAAGGGTCATCGCTTGCCAAAGTAGCAAATGAAAAAATCAAGACAGAATAACTGGAACAAGAGAGAAATCTTGTCAAAGCATGTAAAATGCTTGTTACATAATATTTATGTATGTAAGATATATCAAGAAACGTTCATTCATATACGGTATAAAAGGCATAAAATGTCTTATTTCCTTCATCCGCACGGCCAGCTGTGTGATACAATAGACAGTCAGTGTATTTCAAGATTAGTTTTTCACTATTATGAGTGGTGGGAAACATTAGGGAAACATTAAAGTGCTCCACTAGATTTCCCGTCTATTAATTGTATTTTGTGTATAATTCTTTACTCCACCAAGCTTGAAGGAAATTACGAGAAAAAACCGTTTCTTTTGTCTTTGTCTTGAGCATTTTAATGGCTTTCTCTTTTAATGAAAATGAAAATGAATAAACCAAAGGGAGCATTATGCTTATATCCTATCCATAAAAACATGAACTAAGCCACTTGAAAAAAAACTCCTGAAACAATACAATACAACAAAAAAAAGTAAAAAATGTTAAGAGAAAAAGGTTAATTAACCTGTGAAGGGAATCCAGAAAGGTCGGGAGAGTGTTGACCACCGATGGGAAGGTTAGAATTGTTGATGGCGGGTCCACCGCCAGGTTGGTAGTGATGACTCGCCAGAATGGAGGAGGAACACAGTGAAGGAGGAGAAATGACGGGATTAAGTAAATCTGGAACTATTTGGTCCTCGTCATCACAAGGCAATTCACCCAGAGACACAAACAAACCACCATCCATTATTAGAGAAGAAAAAGGCCCAGCATCATACTCTTCAGCATTTCTCTCAAGCGCAATGCTCATGGCACACCAACTGCTCAACTACTGAAAAATACTCCAACAAACTGCCGGAAAACCGAAGCACCAACGAAGCTGCCATCCAGAATATTTACGTATCAAAATTTATTCAAATCCAAGTAGTTCACTCACTCAACATATTATACTTATTAT